>RJWM01007970.1:0-75418 GCA_004363535.1 Dasyprocta punctata | reverse complement strand
GACCCATCTCAGTTTAGGGGTGACTTCGGTGGGCTCATATACTTATTCCTGAAAGCCCCAATGTCCACAAAGATAGTCATTGGGAATCTCTGTTATATTCAAACTAAAGTAAATTTGGGATGAATGCTGAGTCTATGCTAATATCCCGATGAAAACACCTTTTTGTGTCCAACATACATACTCAAATTATATTCAACAAAGACTTTATGACACCAGGCTTTTTGCTAAATAAGCCAGTGTTGTCCAGCACAATCTAGAGTCCTGAATGAAACTGGCATAGATTTAGGAATCCTAGGACGAGTCAAATTTGCTTTTGCTCTCTCTGTAGGAAAATATGTTAAAGGAGCAGATTTCTTGGCCTGTACTGCCTGTTAAATTGGATGTGGTTTCAGGAGAAAGGGGAAAAGTAACCAGAAGCCTTGATAGATCGTATAGCCTTGGAGAAATGGAAAAGTAGACTCAGTGGTTGATGCGGCAATGTGTTAGGGAGCATAGATGTAAAAGAACGTGCACCTGATCAACAAAGGGCTGTGAAATGTGCTCGTCCAGGTGGGAACCAGCAGCTCCAGGAAGATGGCTGGGTCATGGCAGACGCAGCACAGTGATGACTTATTGGAGACTTACAATTCCTCTAGTGTACGGAAAATCCCAACTGGAAATCATAACCTGTATATGTACTCCTTAACTGTCACAGGCCCACACATAAATAAAAATATATGTACCTGTTAGGGAAGTTAGTTGAAACTTGAAGCCTCTTAAAGCCAAGCAGTTTTTACTGCTAGGGAAATAATGGGCATTACTTAAAAATAAGTCTCAATGGAAACTTGCCTCTTCAGTAAAACAGTCCTCTGGTTCTTAGTCAAGGCATTTTAAGGATTCTGAGGGTTCTTTCAAGTGTACTGTTTGTATCATATACAGAATAAATGAAAGAAGAACTGCTAAATATACACATGTACATGGTGTTCTGGTGGAAGATGGTGGGATTTACCAAAGTAGTTCTTCTAGACCACATATGACTTGGGCTACAGATACTGTTCCTTGATCAGAACCAATAATGGATAGGAGCAGATAGGTTTGGGATAGTACTAGCCCAGCAAACTGCAAAGCAGTGTACTAGGCAGGGGAAAACAAGGAAACAACCCTAGGAACATAAAGCCAAATTGTGCCTAAGGACAACTTATGAGGTCTCTAATAACTTGTTTTTAAATATATTTTTGGGATCTTCAGATAGACTCTTTTGTATTTTTGTGCAAGGTTTTATAGTATAATTAGCAAGGAAAAAAGGGTAAATTTTGTTTAATACATCTTTTCCCTTACTGAAAGCCCGGTTGAAATCTTATAATCATAATTTAAATTGTGTGACTTCACTTAACCCTGTAATGGATTGCAGTCAAACTTTGAGTCAAGTCCAGCATCTCCCCTAGGGATTCAGGCCCATTTGCGTTACTCAGGCCCATCTCTGCATTTATGACTACCGCTTGTCAGAATGATTTCCAATGCAGGTGCACCATGTTGAATTTACATCAGCAGCATATGAGCTTTCCAATTTCTCCTATCTTGGTATCCATCTTTTCTACTATAGTGGTATCTCAGTTCAACGACTCAAATCTCTCCACAATTCTGATTGCAAACCAAACTAGACAAGAGCCAAATCAAATTTCCCCAGAAGGTGAATACTAAACCTAACCACAGAATTTGATTTGGTTTTCATTCAACCTGGTTGTGACCAGAATCCTGGAAAGAAACAAGTTTGTGAACAGAGGTACCACTGTATAGCTGTCTTGTGACTGAGAAGTAAGTGGTGGTATGCGTAGTGATTTTTCTTTACATTTCCCCCATCTTTACTGATATTGAGAATTTTTTAAAATCTGCTTCTTGGCAATTTGTTTACCTTGAATATTTGCTATTTTTATACCTTTCTTAGAAAAATTTCCATTTAGGTCCTTTGTATATTTTTTATTGGATTACTTCTCATTTTATTATTGAGTTGTAAATTTAAAACAAAATCTATCCTACATGTGAAGAGCTCAGCTGAGATGACGGGTCTGAGCTTCCAAGATGCTGGAGTGGCCAACTAAAACAAGTCCAAAATGAAATAGTTGAGCCCTTAGCTACTTCCTCAGATGTACGATAACGAGGCTAAAACTTGAGAAAGCACCAACATCCTGTTTCATTTTCCTTATGGAATGACGCAAAAGTTAATGGTCGAATGAATCAGAGCAGATGTGGAGGTTGCCTCTCTGCTCAGGGAGCTGCAAACGAAAGCTTCTGTCAGGCTTATGAACCGCATAGTGGGGACTGAGAGTGGGGAGGAAACATTAGAAGTACAAAAATACTGGGTATGGAGTCAGAGGAGGATAATCATCCACAAGATTTCCTCTTCCACACCCTCCCTCCATAAAGAGTTCTTAGACAAGATGCCCGGGAAGACCTCTGCCCAGGGTCTCAGAGAAATAACCAGAACAATTTCCATCTGTGTTTTCTCCCAAGATTTGTATACTTTTAGTTCTTACTCAGAGGTCTTAGATCCACTTGGAGTTAACTTTTATATATAGTATAAAGTAAGGGTCATCCTTAATGTGTACCAGCATTATGAGAACATAATTCCTAATTTAATAGTCTTGGAACACTTGTTAAAAACCAGTTGACCTTAAATGTGAGGCCTAATTTTTGAAACTCATTTGTATTTTATTGATTTATGTGTATATCCTTAGCATGTCTTATAGAGTGCTAGTTTTGCTGGATAAAAGATTTGTAGTAGACAATTTCTTTTTCTTTTAGTAATTTTAATACATCATTTACTGCTTTCTGACCTCCACTGTATGACTGAGAAGTCAATGGATAGTCTTTATTGGCTCATTTTTATGTGAAGAGTATTTTTCTCCTTGCTACTTGCAATATCTTCTATTCTTTCAGCATTTTTACTACCGGTATGATATAATGTCTGATAAAAAAAATATGGTGCATATTTTAAATCAAATACATTTATTACAATAAAATGCACATTACCATTAATGCACCTCAAAATATTCCCCTGTGCTTCAAACACACATTGTTCTTCACTTTCTAAAGCACGTCTGGAAGCCCTCTTTTGTGTGTCTTTGTGTAGCTCCCTCAATGTCCTGATTCAATTAAAAATATTCATGAAAATTTCTGCCAAGTAAAACATTATGGTGTGTCCTCACCCACCTTATTCATAATTCCATTGCTATGTGACTTCTGGCTCTTGCCCAAAGCTGAAACAATCATGAAAGGTAAACATTTTGAATCTAGGACATCAAGGCAGCCACAACAGCACAACAAAAGACACTGATAAAAACAGACTTCCAGAACTGCTCCAGAAAGTGGCAAGAATGATGAGATGAATATGAACAAAGTGAGCAGGGCTATTTTGAGGGAGATTAATGGTAATGAGCCTTTTGCTGTAATATTTTTTTAATTTAAAAATTCATTTTGGTCATACCTCATATATCAAGGTTTCTGCATATATCCTACCTAGAACTCATTGAATATTTTGGATATATGGATTTCAGTTTTCTTGTATATCTCAGATGTTTCAACTATTATCCCTTCAAATATTTTTCTGACTCTTTATCCTCTCATTTTATTAATATTATGATGTGTATGTCAGTATACTTAAAAGTGTCCACATTTCCCTGAGATCTTGTTAATTTTTCTTCATTGATACTTTTCTCTCTGTTAGAGTGCACATATGTATTGATTTATTTTCAAGTTTGTTGATTATTTCCTCTGCCAGCTCAAATTCAGTTCTAATGAATTATTGAACACTCACTCTAGTATTTCCATTTAGTTCCCTTTTAAAAAATATATTCACCCTTTTTATTACTGTCATCTGTCTAGGTGCATTTTCCTTTGCTGCAAGTAAATACCACAGGTGGGAAAATTTGTAAAGAAAAGAGATTCATTTAGCTTATCATTCTGGAGGTCGAAGTGCACACTAATGACTTCTGCTCAACACCAGGTAAAGGCCGTCCTGCTTGGTCATGATACGGCGAGTGAGAGCAAACATGCTAAGTTGAGCCTTTCTTTCTCCTCTCACAAAGCCAGTGCCACTGTGCAATCCTGAAGGTCCCAAAGTCATAACTCCGCCAAATCCTAATGACCTCCTAAAGGTTCCATCTGCGAACACTGTTAATATATGACTTTTGGAATTCAATTTTGCGTGTCTTTTTACCTATGCAATCTTTGAGCAATTTTCCTGAGTGCTGTGTGTGTTAGACTTTGACCTTCTTGACTTGCTTCTCCTGTAATTAAACCTCTGTCCCAAGAATGAGCCTGAGAGAGAGGGTGAAAAGGGTCTCATCTCTATCTCCATTCCCTGAGGTAAAGTCTCTGCTTTGTGAGCAGGTGGAAACAGATGAAAGAAGCTGTAAAACGACTGAATAAATTCACCAAGAATGTATCCTATTCAACTTGAAGGTGGAAAGAACGAGACTTTCTGATAATGTGTCTGCCCTGATAGGATACAGTAAATCTTAACCAGGAAGTGTAGAAAGACCATGATACCTGGAGTGGTGCATTCACTAAGTTGACCTTAGGCAGGTGGGAGGGAACAGGCTAGGACCCAGATGATACAGACCTCCACTTATCCTACAAAATCCAAGTGTATTTTCTCCAACAAAATCTTCATTTGGTGCAAGTCCTTTAAACAATTTCTGGATTTAAAAATTATTCGTTTAGAAACAGTTTCTCTAGATTGACATTTTTTTGGGGGGGGATCAGGAAATAGATTCATTGAGTTTTTTTTTTTTATAATGTCATTTCAGAGGTCCATGTTAGACCTTTCAAAACTGTTTCACATGTCTTGGGTATTCTTGTTTTTACCCCCTCCCCCCCATTCTCAGTGTATTTTGGTTTGGGAAGTGTTTTATTGGCCTATTTTTAAACTTAGCAAATTCTTCATCATCCATGTCCCATGTCCTGGTGAGCCCATCAAAGACATTCTTCATGTCTGTTACATTATTTTAGGTTTCTAACATTTCTTCTTGTTTTTAAAAATAGTTTCCATCTCTCTGATTACATTACTCATTTGTTCTTACATGCTATCCATCTTTGTTCCATTATAACCTTTAACATATTAATCATCGTTATTTTTAAGTCCCAGTCTGATTGTTTCAGACTTTTGCCACATTTGAATCTAGTTCTCACACTTGTTTTATCTCTTCAAATCCCATTTCCTGTTGCCTTTTTTTAGTATGTGTTATGGTTTATGCCTAGATGTTCCCCAAAGCCTCATGCACTCATAGGCAAGGCTTTTGTAAAGTGAACAAATCATGGGGGGCTGTACCTGAAGGTGATGTTAGTGACTGGGGCCTGACTGGGAGAGGTAGGTCACAGGAATGTGACCTGGGAAGATGTCTCTCCCTCTTCAACTCAGCCCCTCCCTCTCTGCTTCCTGGCACCATGATGCCAGCAGCTTTGCCTCAGCCTTGCATCTCTGCCATGCTGTTTCTTTTTTGGAACCAGCCAACCATGGCCTGGAACATGAGCCAAAATAAACCACTTCTCTTTTAAGGTGCAGGTGTGGGGTGTTTTGTGCCAGTGACAAGGAAAATAACTGATACAGTCGGTTTCATCGTTTTTTAAAAGTGTGATATTATGCATTGGAAAATATGAATTCGAGTCCACATTAATCTGAGTAGAATTTGGATTTTATTTAATGATTTTTTTTTTTGGTAGCCTTATGTGCTGGAGTCTTCAAATTTCCCTAGGGTCTGCCTTTTTGTCTTCCTTATTGAATGAGGACTTTCCTAAGTATTACTCTTCAGAGGGAGCTCGTGTCTTGCAGATGAGCTCTAATCCATTGCTATTATAATAGGAGGCATGTTGATACAGATGTAATGTGGGAAGGCGAAGCGAACCCTTTCTGCATCGTGTGATTAAATCAATCTTTCAGGAGACTTGTGTTCCAGGTATTTCTTAGTCATCCTTGCCCTTTAGTTGTGATGAAGGTTAGAGAGTGAAGTGATAGGAGAAATGCCCTTCTCCCATGTGGCATAAGGCTCTGGTACAGATTTGTTTCCCTGGAGAATAGTCCTCTTGTATGGAGAATGCTTTAGGCATATTTAATAATTATCCATCTTTTCCTTTCTTTACCAGAGCCACGAGTGGATTTTTTAGAGTTCTTCACCATCGGGATCAGTTGAATTTTCTAGAGGTAAAATCCGCAAAAATACAAGGGAAGACGCGAGGTGGCTGCCACTCGAAGTTCCTCACAGTCTGTGCAAATCAGTCTCCAGGATTTATCCCAGTTTCCATCTAAGTCTTACTAGAGTTTAAGTACAGTGACTTGCGCTTTGCAAGTAAGCAGATTTTAATGGCTTGGCCTATGACTATCTGGAGTCACTTGTCTGACTGGATTTATGGTTGGTAATTTTCCCTACAAACTCAGTGCATTATTCCACTTTCTATTACTGTAATTAGGAAACTGATATATAAAGAGAAAAGGTTTGTTTTGGCTCAGGTTTCACAGGTTCCAGCCCGTGACTGAGTGGCCCCGCTGATTTGGGCTTCTGGTGATTCTGACACATGGTGCGAGTGCTCAGTGGAGCAAATCAATGACCTCACGAATCAGGAAGCAAAGCCAGACCGGAAGAGGAAGAGGTCAGACTTTTCACAATCCTCTTCAAGGGCCAACTTCAGTGACCTGGGTACCTCCCACCAGGCCCCATTTCCTACCTGTTATGCCACCTGGAGGCCAAGTTTTTAACACACAGACCTTTAGGGGACATTTATCTAAGCCATAACTGTCAGTTTTCTGGTGGTTCCCAAAAGACTTGTTGATTTTTAGTTCAACTTTCTCTTGCTGTAAAGTTGGGAGATGACTTTCAAGATTTGCTTCAGAGATGATGAAAGAAATATTTTGCAGTGTGGCCTCTTAGGGTGTAACACTGTATTCTACATTTTCCAGAGTTGATGCATCATTCCCTTTGAAAACATTCCCTATCATTCAGATTTTATTTTTATTTATTGTTTTTCTTGGTTGGAGGTGACTAGTAGTGGTAGCTCATGTCATTACAGAAAATGTGGGCTGCAGTTAAGAACTTAACTCTCAATCCAAAATATGGGAGTTTGAATTCTGGCTTCACTTTTCCGGCTGTGCTTGAGATATTTTTACCTTGGTGTTCTTAAGTTTCTTCATGAGTAAGATAAGGTCATAATAAGAGTTTTTTTCTCAAAAGGAAGATAAATTGTGTTAATACATACAAACATTAAAATAATGATCGGTACAAAATAAATTCTTACTAAATGTTGATGACCACTGAGTTTTACAAAGGTTGATCTGTTTCTTTTTTGATCTGAGAGTATCATCATGTTTCTAAGATGTCTCATTGCCTCTTTTAGAATTCAGAGACAGGGCTCAGTTTGGCATAAGAGCTGATAGAAGTCACCAGACAATTTTCAAGTCATGAGGCCAGGCTATAGCAAAGGGTTTCTAATTGAGAGCCACGCCTTTGTCCCTAAAAACACAGGGCGAATGTCCAACAGCTTTGTTTTATTTTGTTGAAATTATTGTGTGTTTGAAGAATTATCTTCATGGATAGTTTATGGATTCTGGAAAATTCCCCACAACAAGACTCTTTGATCCACAAGAGTTTGTTTTTCATTTGAAAAACAAAACAAAATAAAAAAATTTGCCACCACTAACAACAACAAAAATCTAGTACAAAATTCCAAAGTAAAAGTTTTGAGGAGTTTTGAGGATCTATCCCTTCTCCCTAGAAAACATCTCAGTGCTATGATAAATACAACTGCATTGCTGTGGTTGAGAACATGACCTAAGTCCTTCAAGAGAAATGGAGATGTCATAAAAAGAAGGGTAGGAGGAGTCTCTTCTCATGTGATTATTTCCATATTGGATTTTTTCCCATGCCAACACTACCTAAAATTAAATGTGAAGTTAAAAAATAAAAAGGTTTTTGTTCAATGGTATCTTGCCTTAAACACTTCTCTGATGAGCTTTATCCAAACTTTGAGTCTATACGTTCCAGCATCATCACTAACAGAAATTATTAAGTGCTCATAAGTTGCAAAGAAAAATTTGGGGAATTTATGTTGCATCTAGGAGAACTAAATTTTCACTCATGAAGTTTCAGAGTAAGTGAAGCTTATCTACTCTGTAATTATGACAGAGTTGTAGGCTACAGACCACAAAAAAGTGAATGATCATTTCCAGATTTAGCTCCTAAACTATCCTGTAAGCACTTCCATGCACTCCATCTACCTGTGTGTGAAACCAAAGCTGAATGACTCCAATAAGACAGAACCACACTGTGGAAGGAGACCCATCTCTGAATTATTTCTCATCAGGTTGCACCGCAGCAGCAGCCAGTGTCACCTGATAAAGAAAATCTTTGGTGGACTTTGTGTGACCAGGAAATATATTTTATCAGACTCAGGGTTTTATGGTTGTTACAGCTATTATCACTAAATAACACTCAGATAGAGAACAACATCTCAGACAGCTGAAATAATTTATTCTAGGTAGCATGTGAATTTGGGCCTGCATTGGAACTAGAGATTTCTGACTCCTCATTTGGTGTCCTTTGATCTTCACGGCACTTCCTTCACCATTCAGTCTTAACTAGTTACGAGAAAAGAAACACGCAACACGAAAATGAACACTGAGCTGTTTCATACACAGTAGCTCCTCTCAATTGCTGCCCCTCTGCATTCAAAAATCACACGTGCTGACTCATTCTTTGAGTTGTTGCTATTGCTCTTTCCAATATAGTTTTTGAAATTGCAGGTTTCAAAAGGTATGGCTAGAAGTTGAGGGAGTTATATTTAGATACTAGAAAATTTTCAGATCATAAGAATTGCCACTAACTCTTTCCTGAACTAAGTCTATTTTCAGTTCCCAGAGGTCAAATCTTCTTTTGGACTAAAGTGATAGTTGTATGAAATTAAGAATATTTTAAAATTCTATTTACAACCCATCCATGCCAATGGGATGAGTTGGACAGTTCAAGGTATCTGTTTAACGGAAATGAATTAGGGCCAAAGTAAACTGTCAAAATGAGGCTAAATTTAGCTTTGCAACAAAGCAGATGTAAATCTCAGTGGGTTTCTCACCATCAGCTAAGAAAATAACAAAACATCTGTGTCCCACAGAAGTATCTTAAAAGGTTGAAGATAGGGTAAAGTTTGTAACCTGTTTCCTCTAAGCTGCAAGTCTGAGATCAGTTCCAGTAAAAGGTGAAGGTTACTTTAAGAAATCTGACCTGGTTCACACAGGGTTCAAAAAGTGTTCCCAAGCAAAATTTTTGTTCGCTGGCTTTGGAAAGACATAACTGTGTGTAAATCACAGAGCATGACTCTCTCTGGTGACTGTGTTGTCACCTCAGATGCTCTAGTGAGTGTAACAAGTGCCAGGGTAGAAAGAATAATTTTCTTTCCCGAGTCTCTTTTTCCTGCATAGTAAAATATTTGCATAAAGTGACTCAGTCACAAAGCAAACTGATTGTTATTATGAAATCTTACATTCTTCCACAGTGAGGGGGGAGAAAGAAAATAAAATGAAGAGGAAGGTCATTCCTATTTTGCAAACAAACAAAAAATTATCTTTTATTCCCTTTAAACTTCTCCTTATGGAACTGTTGTGAATTTGCTGCTGTTAACAAACTATATTTCAGTTATGACGTTAGGGTTTGCATTTTAAGGAAGAATCCTTCTTCTGATTCCTTATTTTCCCTGTTAACATTTGTGAAACAATTGCATAAAATAGCTTTCAAAAAATCTTTCCACAGTTCTCTGCCAAAAATCTCTAGGGGAGTTTTCCCACTGTTGTTTTCCTGCAGATCTTTCTGCAGTTACCCAGGGGTTCCATGGCAGTGCTATGTGTCCAGGGAGGCATACTGTGCTTTGGGGGAATGCAGTCATATTAGATAGGCATTTGTATTAAAATAAATATAATATATACCACATTGTTTCTATAGAGTAATTGTACAACAGAAATATGTCTGTAAGAATATAAGCATAATTGTTCAAAAATCTCATCACAGAGTATTTTAATGTGAATCTAAGAGCAAGTATTTTAGAACTGAATAGAAAAAATATATAATATATATATGTGTAGTGTTAATTTAAACTGTGATAAAATGTACAATAAACTCTGAACTGTGATCAGAATAATAACCTGTGTTTTACACTCTATTAAAAAGTAAAAATATCCTCACTCAGTCCTCAGAGGAATGGAGAAATTGTGCTACCAATACCCGTATTGCTGCTGACAAATATGCTGACTTTGGGCTTTGACCTGAAGGGCAGTGGCTCTGACCTATCAATTAAGGAAGCAGCCTCAGTTGGGACAATCAGAAACCCAAAGGAAGGCCACGCCTGTTCTTCAAGGGAAAAACAGATGATGAGTGACACGAGGAACTTTCTCCCATAACCATTGTCTTTTTTTCCCCTTGCATAATTATCCAGATATAGGCGGTTCCAACTTGTAAGTTCACAACGTTCATTTATCAAGAGAATGGTTGGAACTCAGAACATAATATCCCGTAAGGTCAGTGTTCGTGGTTACTAAGGTTGATGATTTTTTCTTCTGCCTGAGCTCCTCCCTTTTCTGCTGTGGAGAGAAGACCCTGTCTGCCTGCCACCCCATGGCTCCCATAGATTGTCTCCATGCCCCTAGGCTCAGCAACTAGTCCAGGTTCAGTGACTACTCAAAGGAGTAATACAATTCTGGTCAGGTCAGTCACGGTAGTTTTCCCTGGCCATACTCATTTCACCAAGTGGTTGGCAGGAGATTTAGGCTGTAGGGAGTTGGAGCTATGTGAAAATCCCCGGTTTCCCTGGTCTAAAACTATGAGGCTGTGAATCCATTATTGTCACTGTGTAGATATACTAGATTACCATAGGAACATGAAATTAATAGGCCAAGAAAAGCAGAGATTTGAGAGAAGAGAGAGGGAGAGTGCTGACAATGTGTGGTCCAAGCTTTTCATTACCTGAGGGTTACAGTGAGTTGGAATCCTGTTTTCCAAGTTTAACTATTTTCTCTCTTTGAGTGTAGATGGCCCCCAGTAATCTTATAACAAAACCAAATAAAATCTGTCTTCCCCTTCTAATTTTCCCCCTGATGTCTGTTTTAATTGTTTGTCTGCCTGTTATCATGAGGCATCCTACTCCAAGTGGTGTCCCAGTTTTGAATAGTTTCTCAAGCTGGAACTGAGAAGCTTATTTTGTCCACAGTATAAGAAAGTCAACCACGAGGATGGCTTGGAGGACCCTCTTCTTCATTGTTTCCTGTGTCTGCTATCAGCAAAGTTTCAGCAACACCTGATAACCTAGAAAGAAAAGGTTCAGGTCCAGGACTGTGAATTAGGTATTGCTCTTTCTCTTTCTGTAACTAGAAGGTCTGTTTTCTAAGAAGGAAGCATACAGATTCACAGAATTCTTCCCATTATCTGGGCCATTGATTCTAATAAATGGCACAGAAAGACATCCAATAATGTGCTGGTTGTCTATCCATAGTTATAGCATGCACAAAGGGCACAGACGACGGTGAAATACCTGAAATGCTCATGGCCTTAGTCATCCAAGGAAGGGCAGCTGTCCCTGAGGATTGAGTGAAGTTATTCTAAGTGAGGAAGAGTACACTAGTGTACTCATTTGGATGTTTTTGTTTCTTAACAGCTAAGTCATTGCAATACTGCAAAATTTTAAGAATGTTCTCAAGTTAGCAATTACGTTGTGCTGAACTTAATGATATCTAATCCATACTTCCTAGAGTGGTTCATATTGGATGAAAGCATTGCTTATTTCTTGAAAATTATTCATCCTTCTAGGATAATTTTCATCACACTCTACAGCAGATAACTTCCATTATTTTCAGGTTACAAATGTTTATCTTATGTTTGTGATCTGTCACTCCACAGTCTTCCCAGAAACACCCACATGCACGCATGCACACACATGCACGCAGCACACACGTGCGCTTCCATTCCTCTTTATGGTCATAGTCTCCACGTTTCCTGTTATAACCACATTTAACCAAATACACCTGTGCATATTTGGTGAGAAATGAAGGGCGCTGAAGAGAGCAGTATGCCTTTTTATCCCTTCATTACTCCTACACTTTCCCCAATGCCTGGCTCTGTGGAATATCTTAGTTTCTTGTTAGGTATATTCATTTATTTAACAAATACTACCAAGTTTGTATTATGTGTTAGGCACTATGTTACACTCTAGAAACTCAAGAATTAATAGAGTTTAGTCCCTGGCAGTAAGTTCTTAGACCAAGGGAGAGGCTGCCACGTAAGCAGATAGCATTAATAGTTAGAATAGATGGATTGAATGCACAGAGAAAGGGCAGCTCACTCTGCCTTAAGAGTTAGAGGAGGTGATGATAAAGAGAAGCACCAAATAATGTGATAAATTCAGTTAATTATGTCAATACTAAGACTAAGTTTATTGGCTAAAATATTTTCAAATTTAGTAAAAAGGAAAGAAAGTAAGTGCACAAAAGCACATCTAAAACAGAAGCATGCTGAGAAGGTAAAAGGAAAAAATATAAAAAAGTCACACTAGACAAATGACCAAAGGGAAACAAGTGAAATGGCAGAAGTACTAGGAAAAATATTTTTAAGGTAGAAACATACATGTAAAATCATAACCACATGAACACAGAAAGAACAGCTCACTAAAAATACAGAAATTGTTTTGCAACTTATAATAAATCTTCAAATTGATAAAACAAAATATTATAGAAATACAAGAAGAAAAAAGAAATACATCAATGCCATGACAGGATTAGACTGTCACTGAGTAACTGATCAAGAAAGGGAAAATATTTAGTTGTGCACATCTATCCATATTAAATTACCATTGTGTAAACATTCTTGAGAAAATTAAAACTGGCAATTAGTTTTGTCAGGTTCAATGCAATATGTAGAAAAAGAAATCTATCATTTCAAGAGTATGCATTCTTATCAAGCACTTACGATAATCAACTAATTATCGACTGATAAAAGAGTTTAGCAAGACTTTAACTGGCTATAAAGAAACATAAAATTAACTGCTAATTATACCTTATAAAGTAAAGGCAAAATCTAAAAAACATAACAAAAGAAACATCCATTTCTCAATGCTAACTAATAAGTAAATAGACAAAAATCTATTTACTAATAAGTAAATAGACAGGACATATATAAGAATACTGATGTCAGTGTATTTAATTGAAGAATAAAAAAATACATTAATAAGTAAATTGAAATAGCATTAAGATATTTTAATGGTAAGAATGTTAAAAGTTATAAGGATATAAGGCCTATAAATCCAATAAAATATCAATATAATTTAAAAGGAATTTTTAAATGCATTTTTGATAAATTGAGCATATCCATTATTTAGAAGAGAAAATGCTTAAAAATAACTGGGCTATTTCTTTGGAAAAGGTATGTGGTGGACATTTCCCTATGAGACATGAAAAAATGAGGCAAAGGAACAATAAATGACAGGGTTTTAGCAAGGCATATGAAGCCAGATCAATGGAAAAAATGCATCCAAAAACAGCAATATTTAAGAGGATGTTCAGGTGTGATGTGATTTAATATTTAAAATAATTAGTAAAAGATAATTATTTAAATATCTTTTGACAGAAAAACTTGAAACTATAAAAATTCAGATCTTTGTAAGGCTATCCATAGGTCAGAAATACCCCACATTTTGTTTGATTTGGCTTTTGGTAAGGAAAGCTGCTTATCACCGGAATATAAGTTTTCAGGAATAGCCAAGAATCCTCTGAAAAAGAGTATTACTAACAAAGTATAATTCTCAAATCAATATATTAACTTATCACAAGAGTCCAGAAATAAACAAAAGATCATGTTGTATGTAATCATTGCTAAATATACTGTGTACAAGCTATGTGTTGGATGACATCTAAGTTTTTCATACATATTCTTATTTATGCTTTCAATCAACTACATGACAGATACTTATTACTAATCCTCATTTTATAGAGGAAAATTTGGGCAAAATTTTGAATGAAGGAAAAATGGATTGAATACATGGTGATAGGATAACTGATTCCGCTAGCTATAGATTTATACTAAAATAAATTCTCATGCATCAAAGGTGTAAATGCAGAAATGAAACCATGATACAACTTTGAAAGTATCACAGGGTGACAATGACTTTCTAATGAAGACAAAGCCTGCTGCTTTATAAAATTATTAGATGATTCATAGTGAATAATATTAGGATGGTAGCTAAAGTATGATGTAGAGTCAAGGAAAAAAGAACTTCAGCTTTTTAAATTCTGTATGTAGTGTAGTTAGTGTGCACAGTATTTGCCTGTGTGTATGAATAGATTTGGGCTGGGATTAGATTTGGTCATGGACTAAAACACAAACATATCAGATACTGAAATTAAAGTTTGGATTGGAAATTATAGTTGTGTGATGATGTAAAATGTTGGGTGGGTTTTTTTTTTTTTTCAGTGTTCAGCTATTTGAGAGAGGAGAGAAACATGTAGGAATGACAGCAATGTGTAGGGGTGGCAGAACGAAGGGAGAAAAAGGAAGCTGGTGTTCTGGGGAAAGGTTGTTTCCTCAGGGGTTCCCTGGGACCCAGCCTGGGTAGAATGAAGGATTCAGTAAAGGCTGAGAGGTAAGAAAGAAAAAATAAAGCTCAAAAATGTAATGGCAGGTGTCTTAGTTACTTTTCACTCATTACTGAGACAGAATACCTGATGCCCAAAAGTAGGGAAGGAAAGGTTTACTTCTTACAGTTCTCAAGGGTTTCTGGTCCATACTCAGTTGGCTCCAACGCACCATGGCATGGCAGGGTGGCCATTTATGGTGACCGCCAAACAGCAAGGCACACAAACCTGGTGAGAGAGGAAAAGAGAGACCCATTCCTCCTGCCCTTTCCCTGTATGTCGTCTCCAGCCCTGAGCAGGTGCAGCACTCATATTGCCAATCCCAGCGCTGACAACAAACCAATCACAAATGCCAATCTTGGCCCCATCCAAATTACATGAGTCCTTGGGGGAACACAGGATCCAAACAATACATTCCACCACTGGCTCCCCAAGGACTCATGTATATCCTTTATACAAAAGACATTTAGTTCATCTCCAAGAGTTGCCAAAGTCCTAACAAGTTTCAGCATTACTGAAAAGTCCAAGTCCCAAATCTCCTCCAAGATCTATGGCAAGCTCTTATTTGTAACCCCCTGTACAAATGAAAAAAGTTAAACACTCCCAACATATAAAGGCACAAGATAAACATTACCATTCCAAAAGTTACAAACAGGGGAATACAAAGCATTGGAACCAAGGCAGGTCCAAAATCCAGCAGGGAAAACATTAAGTCCTGGAGTTCTACACTCAGCATCTGAAGCAATGTGGTTGCAAGCTCCAAAAGGCTTGAGGGATTCCACCCTACAGCACATCCAAGGGCTTTCCATTGCACCCTTCCCTTACATCTTTATATATTGTCCTCTGAAAGCATGGCCCAAAGCTGCACATTTTCCTTGTACTTAAAACCAGTGCCACACGGATGCCACCAAGATCTGCTGCTAACTGGAGCAGTAGCCAGGCTTTCCTCTCTCTTGACTGTAGGGGTCGACTGCCTGGATCACTGAGCTCTCTGAACCTGATTTTGAGGAAAAGCTTCTCTCTGCTGCCGCCATTTTGAAACCTGTTGCAGCTGCCACCATTTTGAAACCTCCTGTGGCCTCTGTCACCACTCTGGAACATGGCACTCTGCAGCTTTTTCCTCGGAGCAAACTCTTTCACTTTTGAAGGCTTGAGGCTGCAAAGGGTGGAGGCCTGCTGCTTCCTGGAATGCCCCCAGGCCATCATTTTTATTTTTTTGTTCCTCCTCAGCAATCGAAGTCTCAGCTTTATCTTTATAGTCCACAGCTTCCTGGCCAAACTCACAACATTTTAAATCACCATGTTGGGCTCTTTGCTCTTGATTCCCCACATAAATCTGGCTAAAATCCCCCAACAATAGCCAGGCCACCATTTCAATGTTTGGTTGCCTTGAAATTTCTTTTGTCAGACTAATCAGTCCATCACCCTTAATCTCAGTTTCAGGCAAAGTCTCTGGGCATGGGCAGAATGCAGACAAACTTTCTGCCAAGCTGCAACACACATCATGTGGACTCCAACCACCAATGCAGTCTTTCTTCACAGCCAAAACCTCCCAAGTCTGGTCTTTACCAGCAGGCTTTTTAACAACCTTCTGGTCTTCTGAGCTCTGACCAGAGTCTTCCATATGGAACAGTCTAAGCTGTTCCAGCTCTATGCATTTTGGCAACATCTCCAAACCTTTCCAAACTCTTCCCACAAGCCATTTCCAAAGGCTCTTGAACCACATGGTCAAGTTTAGTCACAGCAATGACCCCACTCTGCTGGTACCAAATTCTGTCTTGGTTACTTTTCACTCATTGCTGAGACAGAATACCTGATGCCCAAAATTAGGGAAGCAAAGGTTTACTTCTTACACTTCTCAAGGGTTTCCCATCCATACTCAGTTGGTTCCAAGGCAGTGTGGCATGGTGGGGTGGCCATTCATGGTGACTGCCAAACAGCAAGGCACACAAACCTGGCAAGAGAGAGGGAAAGAGAGATCCATTCCTCTTGCCCTTACCATGTATGTCGGCTCCACCTCTGGGTGAGTGCAACACCCACATCACCAATCCCAGCGCTAGACAACAAACCAATCACAAACATCAGACTTGGCCCCATCCAAATTACATGAGTCCTTGGTGGGGGGAACACAGGATCCAACCAATATAGCAGGGGTGATGAAAATTAGAATAGAGATTTAAGGAATTCTGAGGAGTGGAAATGGATGGAAATTGGGATTAAGTGAATGTGGGTTGAAGAGGAGAAAAATATCTGGCATGACTTCTATGCAGTTTTTCTGCAAAACCAGATAAATTTGTCAGTTAGAGTATTTGGAAGGGGCAGTAGAATTAGGAGAAAAAGGATAAGTTTGATTATAAACAAACATCAATTCAGTAGTAGGCAAATTGAGTTAAGGTTCTTATGGTCATCTGGTTGACCATATTTAATAGGCACTTGCATGTATGAATGACAATAGCTACCTTTACTCTTGGTTTTGCTTTCTTGTGGTTTCAGCTACCTACAGTCAACTGTGGTTGAAAAATCTCAGAAACAAACAATTCTTAAAATTTACATAACTTATTACAATATGTTTGCTCTAATTGTTACATTGTATTATTAGTTATTGTTACTCTCCTACTGTGTCTAATCCATAAATTAAACTTTATCATGGGTGTGTATGCACAAGAAGAAGCATAGCCTATATAGGATTCAGGGCTATTCTCAGTGTCTTCAGGCCTCCATTAGGGGTCTTGGAAGGTATCCCCTGTAGACAGGAGGAGGTTACCATATAGGTCCAATTGTGTCTTATTTCAGGTCCTCTAATCTAAGGTGAACATTCATGTATAGAGAAATTTTTTCAAGATTCTACCTCTAAATGTAGCAGAAGCTCAATAAAGAAGGAAAAATCTAACAAGGATAAAGTTCAGCCTCTTGCATTGCCAAGGGAGTCTGGAGAATAAATGATACTACAAACCTGGTCCTGCTCAAAGGGAAGCAGCTAGACTTTTATATCGTTACATCAGTAATTATTTATGTTCTGCCCACAGCCCTGCTTTCCAGGTACTCAAGGCTGGTGTGTCGTCCAGGCAGAATGGCCCAAGTGGCCCAAGCACTTGCTTGTGAAGACAGCTGCAGGAACAAGGTTGACAAAACCAGGGAGCTGAGCCACAGGACCAGGCAAAAGCATCCTGGAAGAGCTAATCGGAACATGAATCACCCTGAGAGACACCTTGGCTTATGATTTACCCACGTGGTGGTAAAAACGAGAACAAAGCAAATGAGGTCCTACAGTGGAAAGGTAAAGAACAGGGAAATAATGCTTGGGAATCTTTGACTGCTGAAGGAAGAAAGGCTTTTGAAGAAGTCTGAGAATTGATATAATGTGTCCAGGAAAGACAGAAGAGTAGCAGCCCCAGGGAGCCTCAGGGTAAAATGCTCAGTGGCCATTGTTTGTGCATTTTATGATCCTTTACATGTTCACACTGTGCTCTGAAGGAGCCACTGACCATGTTACAATGGGCAGCATGGCCAGAGAGGAACAGTTGCCCATGGTGGGCATCTCAGCACTGCTCACTTGCTACAGAGACTCCCCTCAAAAAACCCCAGCAGACCTCCATAGCGGGGGAAATTGGCTCGGCCTTCTTTAAACACAGGCCCCTCAGAGAACTCTGAGTCTTCCTGACCGAGAGCAGAGTGTTTTTAATTAGGCAATGTAGAAGACATCAATGGATGATAAAGCACAAACTTTCTGAAGGGTCAAAGGAAAATTGCCTTGGGGACTGGCGAGAGTCTTGGTGATATTTACATAAAAAACAGGGTGAATCAGACTGTGGTCTAATTCCCAAACAGGAAATGAAGCTATAGGAATGAGGGTGACTCAGGAACCGATCTACCACCTACATACCTGGCAGGAAGAAAGAGAAAGACCAGTTAAGGTTTAGGGGGAGAGAAAGAGAGAGAGAGAGAGTTAGAAAGAGGACAGAGACAGAGAGAGATGACAGAGACACAGAGAGATGACAGAGACAGAGATGACAGAGACAGAGAGATAGAGAGAGGCAAGAGATAGAACAATATGACAGAGACAAACAGAGAGAGATTACAGAGACGGAAAGAGATAGAAAGAAACTGGGAAACTGGACTAGCAGGAGGAATGGGTGGAGCTTCTCGCTGTCCAGAAGTGGTCTGGTGCTGGGAGAATGTGACACTTCCTAAACTACATTCTCTTATTCCCTTCAAACCTATGGCCCTCTTTCTTTATTGGGCAAAATTTGTCAGGTCAATTGCTATTGTTATTTGTTATACAATTAATTATTACTTAGACAATATATGCTTATTTTGAAAAATGGTGGAACCTTGAAATTCATTGTAAAATATGTTCTCATAAATAAATATTTAGATATATACATGGTCCAAAAGTAGTGATTTAAAATTACACTCTACTTTGTGTGTTACCATACAAATATTATTTTAAAAATCAATTTTATGGCTGTGTAGCATTGCTTTGTACAAATACCACATTTTCTTGAACTGCTGATTGTAGGGTGATATTTTTTCTAGCTTTCTATTTTATACTCAGAACACCAAATGGCTAACTAGTACCAGGGAGGTAACTGGCATTCTGGGACACCTCTGGGCGCCAGTCATACTTGCATTTTCTGAACAGAGATATTGACTGTATTTGCAGAGAATGTATCACTGGATGATGAAAAAAGTGGAAGCTACCGGAGAAAGAAATGTATTCAGATATAATACATCAAGTCAAGTTAATAATAAGAAATTATTCTCTGATTTTATAAAATAATGAAATTTTAGTATACTATCCCAATATGATTACTACTCCCCTTCAAGAACTGGGGTTTAAATATAGAGCCTTCGCACTGAGTAGCATCTGCAGTCCTTTTTATTTTATCTATTTTTTTATTTTGAGACCAAATCTCACTAAGTTGTTAAATTATTCTGCCTGGGATTGAATTTGTGATCCTCCTACCTCAGCCTTTCAGAATGCTAGGATTACATACATGCACCCCAACACCTGGGTGATTATCAGTGTTTGAAGTTCTCAGGAAATCTTAGAATTCTAGTGGGCCACTTACATGGCCAACAGAGCTTATACCCTACCTTAACCCATTATTGAATTTGGACAATGAAAAAATGCAAAATATGTTCCTTGATTAGAAGAAGAGGTAATCTAACTGAGAATACCAACACAGTAGGAAAAAAGATTTAAAAATGAAAACCTTCTCTATGCCAGAAGACATTCTTAACGTCCTGATGTTCTTAATCTCTTTTCAGCCACTATCTTTATATCCCACTTTTAGGACTCCCTCAGACATAGCCATACTTTGAGGCAAAATGGTTCCACATGCTGATGAACATGGATTCTATTTTACTTGCAAAAATCTCTTCATTTTCTTTCTCTCACTTTCTCTCACCTGTGTGTGTTTTGTTTTTTTTTTTTTTTTTTTTTTTTTGTAAAACTGATCTCCAGTTCTCAAAGTCATACATTTTATTGTCTCAATTCTTTTAACTCAGGGCAGGCTCCAGTACCTTCTCCCATCCAAACACTAACTCTGCTTAGCTTCTGAGAAGAGACAAATCATGGCAGTCTAGGCTTACACTAGCTCAGTTACCTTTTAAATTTCTGACCCTAGATCCTAAATCAGGCATTCCGTATCTCTTCCATGAACATCCTAGCATTCTTGTTTTCTTTGATATTGAACATATTAATTTATAATGATATCCAGAGTGTTCTTTGTTTGGAAAGAGATTCTCAAATCAAGAATAACATGCTCTTTACAACTGCTTTTTAGAAAAGCATTTCTTTTCCGCCTCTGTTCTCCTCTCTATGGAGGGGTCATATGAAATTGTGATATTTGAATTTGCAAAGAGCCATTATCCTCCTTCTAGGGGGTTGTATAGAAACTTCCAAAGATGACAGAGCCCTACTCTGGTATTCATAGAGCTCTTCAACCCATCCTAGAACTGTGTGCTTCTTGACTTATCATGTGGAATAAATAATTGCCTTGAAATTACTGTGAGTTGGGAGTTATGCAATTTATACACAATAATAACTTAAGGGATCCAATTCTTATGACCGAACCTTATCACAGTTTCTTGATCTCAGCAGATGGTATCACATTTTATTTTACTGACAAGCCCGAAATCTTCCACAAGGGCTTGGTTGAATCATTACTCATTCTATCCTCCCTCTTTTCCTGTTTAATGAGAGGAAGTGCTCTTAGCAAAATTAATGTTTTTATCTGTTAGTTTGTCATCTTGTCCCCAGTCTAGGGCATTGCTCCATCAATCCTTTATTTCACCTGAACCTTTAATCTTTTTGTTTGTCTAGTAGGAATTTCCAATCTTGGGTTATATGGACAGCCAAATACAGGGCAACAAATGCAAACTGTGTATACCAAACATCATGTGTATAAGGTCAATGATAATTTATTAGTCACATCCACGCACAATCCCATGCCACCCACCCACGCTGCACATGCCGTAATGAATTACTATGGGCTGTGAGTGGCAGACTTTTTATACCAAAGGGATAAGCATTCCCTGGTTTCTGTAGGAGTAACATGGTGAATGATTTGTTTAGATAATTTTGTGGAGGAGCAAGAAACCGAACCTTGCTGCTTAAAGATAAGCGGAAACTTGACCTATGCCTTGTTCCCAGGATAAGAAGAATATTTGAATATTTATTGTGCTCCAAAAACCCATGTTTTGAAGGCTTTGTCTACAGGCCATGGCATTATTGGAGGTGGTGAAACCTTTAGGAAGTAGACCCTAAAGGAAGGAAGGTAGGTCATGGGGAATATTAAAGGTGATACGGGGATTCTGGCCCTCCTCCAATTCCTTCCCTCTTTGCTTAGTGGTCACTATGAGTTGACAGACTTTCTCTTTAAGAATCATGTCTTTATCTTATTTCCTATTGTACATTTTTTCTAATTTAATAGCTGCAGTATGCTCTGAGATTTCTTTTTAAAGCTTAGTTACAGGTGTCATAGTTACTTTCTCATTGTTGAGACACAATACCCACAATTTAAGAGAGGAAAGGTTTATTTTGGCTCCCATTGTAGAGGCTTCAGTTCATTGCTGGCTGGCTTCAAGCTGGAGTAGCATGGCAGAAGAGAAATAGCACATGGCATGGCAGGCAGGAAGCAGCAGCCATGGAGGGAGGAGGAAGGATATATACCCTTAGGCCACGCCCCCAGTGACCCAGCTCTTCCCACCAGGTTTCACCTGCCAGCATCACACCCAACTGTAAACCCATCAGTGGATTAATCCAGTACTGCACTCCCATGATCAAGTCACTTTCCAAAAGCCACATCTTTGAGCACATGAGGCTTTGGGGGACATCCGAATAGAATCCATAACAAGAGATTTTGTAAAGTTTTTTTCTGCTTTTTTCAATAGTTGTGTTCCATAAGATACGTTTATCTGCTGAATGTTTTTGTTTACTAATCCTCTGTTTTTAGAGATCGTATTTTTGTTTTATTTTAAAGACTTGATGCTTTCAAATATTTTTTTCAGGTCTCTATTTAAGTTATTGAAACGCTACAGGTAGTAGAAAAATAGATTTCTTAGAACTTAATGTTGTCAGATCACATATCCAGGATTGGTGGTGGAAAGAGGAGGCTGTATTCCAGTTGGACAAGTTTTCTTCAGTGCTAAGAAGATTCTTTCATATTGCTATTTGACAACCTAATATGATTTAGTCAGTGACCTCAACTCTACCTAACCTTACTATTTGCCTGTTAGAATGTTGTCTATATTTTACCTAGCTTATTCTTTACTTAACAGCTGAAAGGAGTGACTTGAAAAGAAGATTGCTACTTACCCCAAGAAACTAGTGATATAGAAAACAGGCTTTTACAGTGATGGCCAATGATTTCTTCATTTCCAATGTTTTATTTTCTACACTAGAAGATGTTATTGTAGTTCTGCTAGGCAGTAAGTGTTCTTTTCTTCAAACAACAGATTTCCTTCCTTGCCATGTAATGAACAGCAGGTTAGTTGGTAATTCTGTCAATCCTATCTCAACTACAAGTGTATTTCCTATAGTATTCTTCAGTACTATTTGAATTATTCAATACATTTGTTGGTGGAATTACTCCCTTGTTCATCAAGTCAATACACATTGATTTTCCCATTATTCTAATTCCTTGTGATTTTTTTTTCCAAAAGAAATTTTGATAGAGACAGTCAGGAAATGGTTCTCTTCTTTTCATAGTGAAGGCTGTAAACGAATAGTTGACACTCTTTCTTCGAATTTATCAATGACTCATTGTTAAATTTTTAAGTCAAAGCCTCTAGCTATTTTAATCAGTTTCTGCTTAATAATGAAGTTAGTGCTTCTTACTTTTCCGTCTGAGTAGGCTACTTTATGCTGTACCAATATTCCCGCAATCAGTGGTTTTAAAAGACTACAGTGTTCATTCATGCTACGTGAACTTGGTCAGTTGCTAGTGGCCTCTGTCATATTCTGTAGGTTCAGGCCTGTTCCCAACCTGAGGAAGACTGTTTAAAACTTCTCCATGGCAGAGGAGTGAAGGGGACACTCTGATTGACTCTTAAAGCTTTCAGTGGAAAACAGCACCAATCACTTCCAATCACATGTCATTAACCTATACAAGTCGGGAAACAGAATCTTTAATGCACCACAAGGAAGGGAGGGAGGGAGGGAACTGGAATATTTATGAATAATTTAATAACTACCACATTTTCTATCCTTTGTAACCTTTAGCAGTCATGCCAGCCCAAACTTCTAAAAATGTCCTTTTTGTTTTCCATAACACAAAATACCAATGGCCTGTCTTTCTGGTTCATTCACTGTTTATCATATTTTTCTCCAACTTCCTTGCTTTTGCAATGACCTAAGTGTGGCTGATCCTTAAATTTTATCCTTGTCCATTTTCCACTTTAGTCGTCTTCTGCCCTTGAGTGGCCCTACTATTATATTCAAATAATCACATGCTCACCTACTTTGCATTATTTTCTTACCATACAGTTTCAGCTTTACTTGTTCTATGAGACAAAAGAATGAATAAAATAAAATATTTGTCTTTGGAGAAATCCTAAATTAGTTGGGAAGGCAAAGGCCAAACAATTTCACCAAAATAAGCAGCATATTTAACAGGTATGTGGTGTTTGTGATAAAAATTTTGTAATCCCAGTGAGTACAATAACTATAAAGTTTGAAATCTGGCAATATTAAAAGTTATTCTTATAAAATTATACTAAAAATGAGAAAAGTAGTAACAGTACTTCCCAAAATTTGTGTAAAATCTTTTAATCACTTTCAGGTAGAGTTTGTTGAATGAGTGTTCATACGTAAAAGCTCTGGAGGAAAAATCATCTCAAAGAGAATGTACCCGGGCTGGGGATATAGCTAGTGGCACAGTGACTGCCTGGCAAGTGCAAGGTTCTGAATTCAACTCTTGTTACAAAAAACAAAACAAAACAAACAAAAAAACCATGTAACCCAGGAGGGTGAGCGTTTCCTTGTTTAAAATGGCATGTGGACATTTCCTCACTGCGAAAACATTTCTCAACGTAAATTTGAAACTGCTCATGCCAGTGTTTAGTTTTGTCTTTATTTTCTTTAAGTTGATTAGAGCATGTAAGAAACATTTCCAAAGTTCTTGGAATTATCCACAAATAGTCGAACAGTCTTTCTATTTATCTCTGCTTGGTAGAACACTATATAGAGTTGTGTCTCAAAAATATTTATCAAATAAAGTGAAATTATTCCCCTGCTATTTTAGAAGAATTGGCTTTTTATTCTAGTTATTACCTGGAACTCTAAAAATTACCCTATCCTCACAAAAGACTGGGAGACCAGGGTAGGGGGGATGGGGAGAGGGTAATCAATGGGTACTAAGTTGTAGTTAGACAGGAGAAGGTCCTGGTGTGCTAGTGCACAGTAGGGAAAATATAGATGACAATAATGTGCTATATCTTTCAAATAACAAGAAGGAGTTTGACTGTTCACCATGATGAAATCATTTTTGAGGAGATAGACATGTTTGACCTAACTGAAATATTATACAAGGTATACAGGTGTCAAGACATCACATTGTGCCCCATAAATATGTATAATACTTATGTTTTTAGTAGCATTTCAAATAAACTTAAGAAAAATCAATGTGGAATATATATAAGATTAATAGAAACATTTGAATATGGCACTGGCTGTGTATGATCAAATTACTTTGCCTTGCTGTGGCTTGGTTTCTAGCATTAGAATTTGAGAAATCAGTCATTTCAAACCATAATGAGATGGTAATAAGAAAATCTGAATTGGGTAGCATTTTACTTTTTGCACTTTTAAATTTATATGTATTCAAATTGTTCAGAGTTTAACATCCTTAAAATTGTGTGTGTGCATGCATGTGTGTTATATTTTGGAACTAGGAAATGAATGTACAATTGTTACAGTAAGTTTAGAGGGGGGTCAATCCTTGTCATCCTAAGAAAAGCAGACATCTAAGGTAAGTATTGAAAAAAAGAGTAAAAACACATATTTCCCCTTGAAACTCAGTAAGTCTCTGACATTTCCCAAAATCAGTATAATATGAGACAGACAAAGAGGTAAAAGAGAAAGAAATATGCTGTTCATTTCAGAATATCTGGAGTCTCTGAATTGTTTAATTTTATAAAACAAAGATCAGTTCATTACAAACATTCCCTGAGACTTCTGGACAAAGCCTTTATAGGGAGGATCATTTGAACGAGTAAGGAAGCCAGAATCAAGCACCGTCTGAAACACAAAGAAAAATATGCATTTCCTACACACGGATGACACTAGAGAATGAATCTCTTGAGATTAAACCCATAAAGACGCAGTCATCCTCAATCATAACATGAGAGTGAATGCCCATACCCTGTTCTGAAGTGGAAGCCACATGCTTAGTACTTTGAGAAAAAACCCAGCAGGTGACACCCTAAATGACTCGGGTGGAAGAAGGTATCTTAATCATGTGTCACACTCAGTCTTTGCAAACATTCTCTTTGGAAACATTCATTATGGCAATTATTCTCAGCTGATGACTAAGCCACAAATCTAATTGTCTATTAATCAAATACCCTGTCTTGACGTTCCTCTGCTAACTCGCGTTGGCACGCTTACTTAACACATCAGCTCTGGGATAGTGTTTCTCACACGAAATAGGAGTCTAACTTTTAAAGTGTAAATTCAATGGTTTTTCACTACTTTTGTTATTTTTGGGGACCAGGCTATGGATGAAAGATGAGTTACATTATAGAGCTGAGTAGATTTGCGTAAGGAATAAAAGTGACATGTAGCCAAGGATTAAACTAGTTGTTTTCATAACATGTTTTGGAAAATTCAATTCTACATAACTAGACTTGTGTCATTTTTTTTTTTTTTTTTTCTTTTAAACTCTGAGTGCCCTCCTTAGCTCTGAAGAGCGTGGTTCCTTTTCCTCACAGAATTCACGATTCTTTCCATTTACTATATTTCAATTTGGGACGGACTTCTCAGCTCATTGTTTCTAAGGAAATGGTCAGGAAAGACCACGCATCAGTTTTTCAGAGTAAAAATAATGAATGGGCGCTGGAAACGAGTAAGAAGTCGCGTTACCCTCTGTCCCACCGAGGCCACGTGTTTGCCTTGCGCCTCATTTCCCACAACTGGAAGCTCCCAGCTGAATAATCATATCCAAACATGCTGAGCTAATTGAAGAAAGGTGCTATATAAACACAAGGTACTGTTATTATGGTCATTTTCCCAGACCTTGGGCTCCCCCACCCACTTCCTTTACTTTTACAATGACCTGGAAAGCTGAGCCTCCTCTGAGCGGATGCAGATTGCGAGCAATGCCTTTGGCGCCCCCAAGTGGTTTCCTCTGTAAAAATCATCTGAAACAAGGAGTTCGGGATCCTGACAGAAATTATTCTCTAGAATATGCCAGGTTAGAGGGTAAAAGATACACAACAAAACATACGGATAAAGACTTCTTAAACAAACTTGTTTCCATGTGGAATGAGGCCAGGCATTGTTCGTTGTTACTTAAATTTAACATTAACTTCTCTTTTAAGTGGGAAAAATACAATAAATGTTTTTCTTGATAATCTAAGCACTCAACAAGTAGTGGTTAAGACAATTTTTTTTTAATCTCTAACTAGAGGCCCTGTTACAGAAGGATGAGGGTATGTGGACCTACTTAGCAGACAGCCAGTATTTTCTAAAAGTATCCTGAATCTGTATTTCTTCTCAAATCCACTGCTCTGTGGTGGGGTGGAGTCTGATAAGTGGTATTTCCTACCTGACACGGAATTTTTAATTCCTAAGAGGAAAACATCGAACCTGTTAGTGGATTTTAAGGTTAGCGATTGGTTTTACTAGCTGAGTACCTTTTGTGGAAGAAATGCTCCATAAAATGCTCCAGTTTAAGCCATGGCAGTGAGTACATTATGGTTTAGACTATGTTGGAGACACTGAGCTTTTACTAGTTTTCTTTTCATCCCTCCACCCCCACCCCAAGCCCTGATACATCTCTGGAGAATCCTAGTGTTCCACAGAACGTGGTTCAAAACTTATTGCACTAACTATTCCTATTGTTTATTTAACCTCCAATTAAAACACTCAAGAATGTTATTTTATTAATTTGCTTATGGGTACTCAAAATGTACCTTTTCTATTATCCTCTAGTAAAACACTTCAGTCCTCAGTCTATTCCCAGGGGAAAGGAAGTAGAAAAGGTGAACTATCAAAGTTTCTGTCTTTCCGCATACTTTTGAAACTTTATGAATCTATAAATAATACTATTTACGACCACACTGCCAAGAATCAGATACTCAAAGTGATGCTGAATTTTGGCAGAATAAACAAGCTGGTTGATAATAATGCAGTTGCCAAGGCTTTTGAAAGGTAAAGTAGTATGTCACACTATAACTGGATAATAATAAAAATATATGAGTACTCAAATTTGCATAACAAGATAGTCTGAATTTTTTAGCTGTTGAGAGGAAAGGGAGAATAGGTTTAGGAGAAGTCAGAGAAAGCAGATTCAGATGATGTTCTTTGGTGAAGGAACACAGAAAATCCACCCATCCCACAAAAAAAATTGATTCAACTCTTAAATTGCCATAGTTCCTCTTTTTTGTTCCATGCTCTGAGAGACTCATGTGTTTTGTGGCTCTGGAAAGGAGTGAGGGAAAGAGCGGGGATCATGGTTTCCCCTCCCCGACTTCCTGTCAGCTCAGTGGTAGGAGGCGCTGAGGACCCGGAAGTGAAGATGCCGGTGAGCTCCTGAAATCTGCCTCCGGAAGTTGGGCTCCCCCACTGAGAAAGAGACTTGCTATTAATATGATGGTGTGGCCCAGACTAAGAAAGAACAGTGATAGCCTTAAAATTGTTCACCATATCTGTTTCAAAGAAAAGAAAAACAGAGTATTCCCTATTGCCAAATACCTAGAAAGGTATTTGAAAAGAAAAACTCAATTATTTATTCACAAATAAAAATATTCAGAATTAAAAATTATTTATTCACAAATGAAAAATAAAAAAGAAAAATTATTTATTCACAAATAAGAAAAATAAGATATTCCCTATTTTCAAATACCTGGGTATTTGAAAAGAATAACTCAAATACCTAGAAAGGTATTTGAAAAGAATAAAAATATTTTATTATGCTTAGAATTTAAAATACATTAAAATATATAGGAAATACATTTTGAGAACAAGAGGATATATAAATATTTTGAGGACAAAAGGAGGACAGGCAATTTTTGCTATCTGAAAATGATAAACCTACCAGGAAAGTCAAGAAATTACTTTGACAACCACTTAAAATTTAAAGACTCAATTAAAGCAATTCTAATAGTTATATATGGATGATACCAAATATATAAATACTAAATAATCTGAAAATTAGTATACATTTTCTACTCTTAAAAAAAGAACTTGCAATGTAAAAAGGAAAATACCCTACTCATAATATGAAGAAAAATGAAAACTGTGAATAAAACATAACAAGACATACTTTAGAAAAAAATAGTAAATATAACAATAGAAAATGCCTTACTAGGGACATGTCTTTCTAAAACTTGATAAGTTTGTCTCTGCCTGGTGGCTTCAGCTGATAAAATGTTATTTTAACACAGTTACTAAGAATTCACTGTGGGCTGAGTGTGGTGGTGCACGTCTGCAATCCCAGCCTTTCTGGTGACAGGGGCCAAGATGGTTGCAAATTTGAGTCCAAAGTGGGCTAGTTAGTGATTTAATAAGAACCTGTTTCAAAATAAAACATAAAAGGGTTTGGGATGTAGGAAGAAGAAAAAGGAAAACTTTGGGTTCTACCCTCAGCACCACAAACAAACAAATAAACAAACTGTGTCTCTGTCTAGGCCTCGAGCAGTGAGTTTTGGACTTAAACTGTTACTCTCTGCTTAGATTGGCCACCACTTTAGATGCAAGTAGTGATTTTTCTATGTTTAATAAATGTCAGTCCTCACCACTGTTTTTGTGTCTTTTGTCAAATCTTTGTTCAAGACACCAAGAGCCCGAATAAAATCTCTATGGGATCCCAAAAGCTGGCAACTGTTCTGTAGTGTCACATGACTACAATGACAATTATCAGGGCAGGGTGGGGGAAGTCCTTTGTCATCTAGTTCAAACTTCCTTGAAAACTTCTCCACATTTTTCTTATACTTTTTGTTTCCAAAAATATCTCAAGATTAATACATTTTGAAGTTATTGAGTAGAATACTAATCTTGATTGCAGTGGATTTAATGAGATAATTTGAAAAACTTTCATTTTATGATACTCAGTTTTCTTCCAGACATTCAAATTCAGCTGTTCATATAATCATTTATATTTTATAACCAATTTTTATGTATCTCCACACTAAGAAACATTTACTAATTGTAGTTAAAGGTAATTATTTTTCCAAATGAGGCCTATCTTTAAACTGGCTACTGTTAATATATAGAAAAGCTATGATTTGTGAACCTACTATATGAAAATATAAGGAACCTATAGAAAAGTGCATTTCAAGTGGATATAGTTCAGTGAAATTTCAAAAACTGAACAGATTCTTATAATCAGTATCCAGATCAAGAAATAAATTTTTACCAATAGTTGACACCAAAATCACAACCTCAACATACATATCTTGACATCTATTAATATTATATGTATGTGCAAATTTCAAAGAAAGGCTGATTCACCTAGAAGCTCCCAAGTGGCTAATTGGGCTTACGTTTCAAATGGAATTGGTAGTCCTTTGCTGACCATGGGTCACACATGTACTCTGTGTTCCTGGAAGAACCATAAATTGAACTCTATGGGCCCTGCCCAGGCAGGTTCCTATTTCAGTTGCCAAGATAAGCAACCACCAGAAAGTCCCATTTCGCCACTCAACTTGACCAAAGAGCTATGATCCACAAGCAACCAATCAGGACTGAATACATTCCACACACTTGCGACCTTCATTTATCTCTAGAATAAACAGTCTGAACTAAGAATTCTGGTAAAATTGGTATCCTCAGATTCTCAGCTCTGTCTTCACAGCCCAGGGAGCTAATGGTGACCTCTGAGTCTCCCTTCATTGCGTGGTGTGTCATGGAAAATCTCTTTCTTTAGTCTAACTCAGTGAAAGATACCCCTCTCTGTTTCTCGTGTTTCTGGGGTCACTGTCCTTTATTGTCAAATTTTGATGTTATTGTAAGGAAACATTAACTTCACTTTTGGATCATTATTCTTTAACTATGTAATCTGAGTTAGTTTTATAGTGATAACCCTGGTGATTACAGCTGATAATTTGCAAACTCTACTTCAGAGTAATACTACTTTTAATAGTTTGGGCACACCTCGGAGTTATTTTGGGTTCAATTTTAGACCAACATACTAAAGTTAATATTGCAATAAACAAATCATACAATTTTTTTGTTTTCTGGTGCATATAAAAATTGGCAATATTGTATAGAAATAACAGCGTTGTGTATAAAAATGTACATACTTTAAAAATGCTTTATTAAAATGCTAATGGTTATCTACACCTTCACCAAGTTGCAATATGTTTGTTGGTAGAAGGTGTAGCTTCAGTGATCAGGGTTGTTGACTGACCAGGGTGGCTGTTGCTGAAGATCGGGGTGGCTGTGGAGATTTCTTATGTAAGACAACAGTATTGTTTGCCATGTTAATTGACTCTTTTTTTTTTTCTCACTGAAGATTTCTGTGCAGCATACAATTCTGTTTGTTAGCATTTTATCCAAATAGAACGTTTTTCAAAGTTGGGATCAGTCCCTTCAAATTCTGTATCTGCTTTGTCAACTAAGTTTTTGTAACATTTGTACTGTCATTTTCAACATTTCCAACATCTTTACTGAGTAGATTCTATCGTAAGTAACTATTTGTTCTTCTAGGAAAAACCTGTTAATTTTTTCCCATGAAATTGTAGCAATTCAGTCCAATCTTCAGGCTTTACTTCTAATTCTAGTTTCCTTATAGTTCTCTCATGTCTATGGTTAATTTCTTTATCTGAGCCCTTCAAAGTCATCCATGAGGATTGGAGTCAACTTTCTCCAATTTCTGTTAATGTTGACACTCTGTCCTCCCGTCAATAGCAGGTATTCTTAATGAATTCTTGAATGGTGGCTTTTTAAAAGGAGATTTCCAATTTACATTGCCCATGTGCTCTTTTTATATTTATGTATGCATCTCATTTTATTTCTAGTCTTTATTTCTTCACGTGTAACCTAATTGTCTAGTTTTACTGACTTTCACTCTGAAGTTCTCTCTTCAGTGTTTCTTGGAGCACACTTCTACTTGTAACAATTACTCAGTTTTTGTCTATTTGGGAGTGTTACATTGCTCAAACATGTTTAAAAGATAGTTTTCTCAGATGTAGAATTCTTGGATGATGTCTATTTCTTTCAGTACTTTCAATATTTCACCCCATTTTCTTCTTGGTCTCCACAGTTGCTGATGAAAAATAAGCAGGTTTTTTCTTAGAAACCCTTTATGTACTCCAGGAGTTGAAAACAATTTGGTACTTTAAAATTCAGTTTTTCTCTTTTCTTTTGACAGTTTAACTGTGATGTTTCTAGATATAGCTCTTCCTGAGTACATCTTGAGAGTATATTGAACTTCTTTGATGTTCACATTAATGATTTTCATCAAGCTTTGGAGATTTGGGCTGTTATTCCTTCCCCCATTCTTTCTACCCAATTCTTTCTATCCTTTTCTTCTGGAAGTCCCATTGCTGTGTATTGGTGTGCCTCTAGGTGTTGACATGTCTAGTTTTTTTGTTTTGTTCAAAGAATGGGCCAAATAGTGACAACTCCTTGGAAATTTGATTTTAGGGTAATTCCAAACCCCGTTGTCCTCATCCAGTGGCTGCTAGGTTGCTGTTCTTCGCAGCTACTGTAAATTTGTGAGGCTGTTGACTTTTTAGGCTACTATTAAGCGAGGGAGTACAAATTAAATTTGGGCAAATTAAAATTCCAAAACACTGGGTGCTCTTATTGAGATTCAACCACATTCTCAGTGATTTTAGTATTGGCGTACAGAAGCGCTGTTGCTTTTGGCATACTAATTTTGTATCCTGCTACATGACTGAATTTGGTGCTGGGATCATACTTTTGGACTCTTGGGCTCTGGTAAATGTACTCTCCCCCATGGGTGGTTGTTAGAATCAATGTTTCTTATTTGTCAGAGAAAGATGAGTGCCAAAAATATTTATTATGCTATTCCTCTGGTGTCACTTCTTTTACAAACAGTGTACTCTCGTTTCGTTTCTATTGCTTTAGTGTTTGATTTTTAAAGAATAAAAAGTTGAAAGGAATTTAATGAGTCAGACAAATTTGTTTATATTTTCTCACATATTTCTGATACTATTTGTGTGTATGTGTGTGTGAATGTGTGTGTGTTTGATACTCAGGATTAGACTCAAAGACTCAAAGTCTGTGTACTGAGCTACATTTCCAGCCTTTAAATTTTTTTTTTAAATTTTGGGACTGGGTCTCAGTAAATCTCTAAGTTATCTGGGCTTGAACTTACAATCTTCCTGACTTAGCTTTCCAGCCTGCTGAGATGCATGGGCCTCTGTGGTCAGTTCTATTAAATTATTTTTAATACCACTAGAAAATGCAAACGTAAAATTCATTCAAAATAAATGAGTTTATTGAAAGTAAGATACACAGATAGCAGTATAATTTCAAAAGGAAATTTCATATATGCATACATAGAATTTTTAATAGTTGAAACTTTTTTAACACAATTTGGTAATAAAAATAATAAAATGGACATAAAATTTGCGCATATATTTTACTAAGGAGGTTTCAAATGAATAAAATGCACACTGGTACTTGGCAATATGAGTCAGTAGGAAAATAACAAGTCAAAAATATAATGTGCTACTCCACCCTCTAGGGTGCGTATAACCAAAACGATTGACAATACCAACAGCAGGAAAATGTCTGGAAAAACTACATCATTCATAAATGATGGTAGAATTAAAAAGTGGCAGTAACACTTTGGAATAATTTTTGGCAATTTTTCATGTTGTTCAACTTTTAAGAACAAGTATAAATTCAGCGATTTTACTGTTTCCCCACCCGACTAAAAATATATGATCATATATGATTCGGCACACAAACACTCACAGCAGCTCTACTAATAACATCTCCAATTCTTTTTATGTCCACTTCTTCTGTCTTCCCACCTCTCCCCCCTTATCGCATGGTCTCCTTCTTATTTGCAAAAGATGTATCATTTTCTCTTTAATTTATTTATACTTTGAGTTTCTCATATAAGATAAACCATGTGATATTGAAACTTTGGAGTCTGATTTATTTCACTTAACAAAATGTATTACGTACATTTGCCAACTCCCCACGATGAATGTAATCACATGTACTGCAAACGTGCACTAATAAAAATTAAAAACATTTAAAGGCATAATTAAAAATGAGACTATTTTGCTAAAAATAGCTTCAAGATAGAATGTCAAATGTTTAATTTGTGAGTGAATAAACAAATCGTATTGTGTTCATGCATTGGAATTCTACTTAACATTATAAAAAAGTTTACTAATGGAGGTATTGTTACAATACGGATACATCCAGTATGAGTCCATCTCTGTAAGGTTAAACTGATCTGTAGTAACTGATAACACGGTACTGGTAAGTAAGCTTGCCTGCAAATGAAAACATTCTTTATTTCTATCATGATAGCAATGTTGGTAATCACACTGGTGGATATATTTTTTCAAAGTCATTGAGTTATGTAACTAAAATAACTGGATTTTGTTATATGCAAACCATCATGCATGTTTGTACAGTACAAAGAATTAAAGGATCGGCTAGGCCTAGTCATTTTGGGGAAGGGTAGGTTTTCATAATTTTTTCTACATATTCTTTGAAAGTTAACATCTCTGATTTCTACATTCCTTAGAGTAAATTTAGGTACAGTATATATTTGAAAACATTTTCTAATTTCATTAACATTTCCTAAATTATCTTCATCAATAATGAATTTACCTTCCATGTATCTTCATTTTTTCCCCTTTCTTTGGTTACTTACAACTTTTCAATTTTTATTTTAGGTAAGAGTGCATTTTACCTTTTTTCTTGGCTAGATGTAAATGGTTATTTTTTAACAGAAACACTGTTTGTAGTTAGGATTTTTGCTATTTCTCAAGGTATTTTTGCTTTTATCTATCAACTTAGCCATACATTTTACTACAGTTTAGATTATTTTTCCTTTTGTGTTTCTGGATATGTATGCATTTATTTGCTTTCATTTTTTTTGGTTATGTTACACATTTTTCTGAGTTTTAACTGAAACCCATAGACTCTCAAATATAAAGTCACACTATCACTATTTTGAGATGATGTAAAGTTTTTCCATCATTCACCTACAGGCTCTTTGAAATGGAATTCTTTTTTCAGGTGGTAAGAGACTTTTGCTTTCTGGTTCTCTTGGTAGTATCTATTTATCACTACAGTTTTTTTTATTAAAGTTTTTGCTATCAGCTCCTTAAAAGAAACTGGAACAGCTTGTTGCTGAGAATGGTCTGAACCTTCTGAGAATGTCAGTGACACTGCCAATAATATGCTAGGCATCGATTTCAGGATAACATTCATTATCATGCAGACTTTTTAAGAAAAGTGAAATGTGCGAAGTTTAGCAGCTTCTAAAACATAAAATCAAATAGGGATTACTAAATTCTAAACTGGTCGTATAGTCTATTTCTAAACAGTTCCGAGGCATTATCTGGGGCAATCGCAGAATGTATTTGCAATAATTAAAGAAGGAGAACATTTCCTACGATAGATACCTTGAAGCCAGTACTATTCTCAAGAATTTGCAAAGAAGCTCTGTATTGTTTTTATAAATTCTCATTTTACCAATGCAATCTTACACAAAATATCCCCAGTTTGAAGTCATAACATTGAATTTGTATTCTGCTTCTGTCATTCATTGTGTTATCTTGAATAAGTTTCATAACTTTGCTGTGATTCAATTTTGTCACAATGAAGCAAATAATAATATCTCTTTTAAAATCCTGGTTTGAGGATTGATTATAAATAAGATTTATTTAGAGCACAAAGTCCACAACTTTTCACAATGAAAGCATCATGCCAATGGGAGTTAATCCCTATAAATATTGACACAGAGCTACTAAAGTAAAAACAGAAGCACAGGAATCCTTGTTGCATTCATAGTGTATTGTGCTAACTTTAATTTTGTGAATTAATAGATTGCAAGCATTTGCAGGAGTAGAATTTATGCATGTTCCAAAGAAACTAGACAGATGATACATATAAAATAGTTACTTAATATTACTCATTCCCCAGATTCTCATTAAACCCTTAGTACGTTCACACAAACATGGAACTAACAACAACAACAACAACGACAAAATCTATTCGGAAGCCCTGGAAATGCTTAGATTTTTATCTTGATATGTCGTAGAAAGAGTTGGTCACTAGGTGGCAGCAACACATAGGAAAGGACAGTGAAGAACAGCCGTGTGTCTGAGAAAATTGGCAGTTTAAAGCCCAGCCAGCTTTCTGCTTCCCAGCAACTGCTATGGGCCAGATTACTTCTGGTCAGGAAGGATGCGTTTCATAACCTATGCTAACGAGGCAATGCTACACTTTTCCTTTTTAGCACTTCAATACGACTGTCAGCTTGTCGTTGGGATTCAAATATTTTTTGTGAAGCCTGTTTCTGAAGGCACAGTAGACTTTCAGAGTCATCCACATGGCACAGGAGACCACCTCTACTGCAGCTCAGATGAGTTTTGCCTCTGTTTATCTGCTTCTGTGGGTATCATAAGCTCTTGGTGTAAGGATGTGTTTCATTTTGTGCTTTCAGTACTTTTTGGTATATATTTTATTGTCATTCTCCAAATTTAGTTGTAATTTTCTCTGGGAGATAGTTTTTTTAATCAATCAGAATACAATATATATAGACAGTTGGGATTTTTTTTTTAAAAAAAACAATGTTGGAATAAATTTATATTTACAGGAAAGTTGAGATTTTAGCACAAAAAATCCCATATTCTCTCTTGGTAAAGATATTTCACCTTCAGTGAAACCTGGGAGGTTGTCACCATTCCCAGTTGAATGAGTGACTCAGTAATAGTGACTCCTGAAGATATTTCACATTTAATGGATTACACAGGATGGTATTTTAGTCAGCTTAGTCTGTCACAACAAATACCAGAAACTAGATAGCTTGTCAACAAAATAAATTTATTTTTCCCAATTGGCTCTAGAGGCTGTGAATCCAAGATCATGGTGTTAGCGTTGTTGAGTTCTGGTGTTGGCTCTTGTGATAGTTAATCCTGAATGTTACCTTGGTTTATTGGCCTGAGAGATGTGTAAGGGATTACTGATGCACATTTCTGAGTGTGTTCTGGGCGGGTCATAAAGGTGTGACCTCAGGGGCTATATCTGGTTCCTAGCCCCTTTCCTTCTAGTACTTGTTCCTGAGTTCTCTTTCTCCACTACCATGAGCTAAGCAGCATTACTCCACTGGGCCCTTGTGTGATGATGGTTCTGCTTTGGGGGCCAGCTAACCATGGACTGAGACCTCTGAAACTGTAAGCCAAAAGAAACCTTTCTGTCTTGGTTACTTTTCTCTTGTTGTTGTGACAAAATACCTGATGCAGAAAATGAAGAAAGGAAAGGTTTATTTATCTTACAGTTTTTGGAGATTTCATTCCATACTCAGCTGGCTCCAAAGGCAGGGTGGCATGACTGAGGGGTAGCTGTTCATGGTGGCTACAAGGGACAAGAGAAGAAGGGCAAACGGGGGAAAAGCATGCCTGCTTCTCTCCCTTATATAATATGCTGGCTACCTGCCCCAGGTGGGTACAGCACTCACACCACCAATCCCAGTGCTAGACAACAAACCAATCAAAAATACTACACTCACCTGCCTCCATAACTGCATGAGGCTTGGGGGGCCATCTGAACATAAACCATAACACTTTCCTACTTGAAGTTGTAGCTGTATAGTATTTCATCCCAGTAAGGGGAAAGATGACCAGTGCAGTCATCTTCCAGGGTACAGACAGGTAATGTATTTTTGTATGTTCAGACAGCAAAAAACAAAACAAAAACCAAACCAAAACAAAACAAAAACAAAAACAAAAACAAAACCCCTTGAATTTGGTCCCTGGTCTCTTCATGTAAAAATACTAATCCCATTCACAATAGTTCTAACCTCATAACGTAATCACCCTCAAAATTGGTTCCTCCAAATACTATCGTTTTAGAGACTGGAGTTCAATATATGTATTTGGGAGAAGATACAAGCATTTACTTCATGCTAGATGGTTTTAAGCATAGGCCATTGAGTGAAGAAACTTTCTGAATCTAGTTGCTACTTCAAAAAAGAAAAAAAAAAATTCCTAAAACTTGAAAGCTCTTTAGGCTTTCTTTATCTTGTGAATCAAGTTGTTTCTCATCACCACTTCAAAACTTCTTTTATATCTGCCTATTTGTATTTATCCTCCTTTGTGAAGACTTTGTACACTTGTACCATGTGTTGCAATTTCACTGTGATCTTCAATGAAACATGCATTACTCCTTTGATTTTTCCAGTTTGTAGATAATCAAGGTGATGACTGGATTAAATTCGACTCCAAAGTTAGTGCTCTTTCTTCCTTCTCTTATCTCATCTCAATAGAAATGTAGTGAATATTCTCATGAAAGTGAATTGGAGTTAGATCTAAGAATGAACTAGGCTCTGAAATTTGAGCACCATTAAGTCTGAAAGACTAGCACGTTAGAGACAGCATCTCCTCTTTCCAATTTTGAGTAATGTGCCATCAGTTGTCTTGGAAGGGACTATCCCTTGTAAATAACCTTTTAATGTTTAGGCAAATAAAGAACTCGTCTTCACCTGCACTCTGGCATACCCTTGTAGTGGTCAGGGCTCCTTGGATCACAAAAAGTGAGAAAATTCAGGCCAGGCCAAACCACTCTGCTTTCCCATTATTGTGATTCTATCAGTGTCTGAGAGCACAACTATCGCTGTGACTTCAGTGGAGATGTTCTCTGGACGTTCTGATGTTGTTAATAAGGACCTGTTTTTCTCTCTTTGCCTGCCTCCTGCAGCGGTAGCACAGTCTCTGAGCTCCATCAGTCCTCACTCCTCTTTATTCCACTTGCTCTAATGTCACTCTCATCTCTCATTTCATGGTAGCGAAATGGCTGCCGTGGTTCTGGGTGTCAAAACATCACAGTGCATCATTTAAGGGTGGAAGGAGGTTCTTTTCTGGTAGCTCCTATACAAATCATAAGATCCATCTTTGCCCTTTGGTCTAAATTGTGTATTATGACTATTGCTCAGACAAACCACACAGCATAGGTGACTGGATTTACTGATTGGCTTTAAACCAACCAGAGGTATTCCTGTAACTGGATGGGGATTGGTCCTTCCCAAGTCAGAACCTGGAATGATGGCAGAGTGGATTCTCTGTGTTGTTTTGGCAGAAGTGGGAAACAGATGCTGGGAGGGGTGGAGTGGCAATCAGCAAATTATATCTTCTTTGCCCCTATTTTCATGCTTCCCTGATTTATTATTTTGTCACTTAATACTTCTGTATGTTTATACTGCTTTCTTCTTCTCTCCTTGAATTAAAGTATTTTTGAGTGGGGTTTATAAGAATTAACTTTTGGTTTTGTTTTGTTTTTTAAGAATTAACTTTTTGTATAGTATTGAGTCCTTTTATGTCGGGGGTGGTATCTGGATGCAGACTTTACTAACCATGTGACTTGTCTGTATCAAAAATTCTGAGTCAAAAGTTCTTCAGTAGCAAACTGATGGATCTCAAGCTGCTAAATTATTGAGGCACTGAGCAAGCAGAGGTAAAGTAGCTTCTAGAGAATTCTTTTTTCACTGATGAACAGTTGAGTAGGAAGCTCCATCCAGACACTAGCTCCTCAACTATCCAACTTCTAATACAGTTTGGTGATAAAAAAAAAAATTGACTTCCAAAAACAATTTACACACCTCAGCCAGGTGTGCTCAGTAACTCTCCACCTGGTGTGGTCATACTGAGGCTGTGTGTTCCTTCATAGAGTCTTTAGCTAACCGTAGAGATGAAACCATCATTTATCATCCCTTTGCTAGGCAGATCGGGAAGGATAATGGCCTTTGGCCAAGAATTCACAAGCATACTTTCAAGAGATCATCTCAGTGGTTTCAGCATGCGTGTGTGCAGTTAGGAGAATGTCCATTAGGAAATTTGTGGCTCTGTGATATATTTGCTTCTTGGTACCATCAGTCTGAAGTAGGGATGAAGGTTGTCTTTGCAAACTAGGGTATGAAAAAAAATACTAAAACCACTATTTAAATAAATGCTCCAGATGTGTTCTTCTTTATATCTCAGTAATACTCCATTGTATGAAAATACCACATCTTTTCTTTTATCTATTCCATGGTTGGTGGACATTTGGGTTGTTTCCAAAATTTTGCTATTACAAATTGTACTGCTATAAACATGGGTGAACATATATTGCTGTGACATGATGTTTTTGATTCTTCTGGGAAAATACCCAGAAAGGGAATAGCTGGATTGAATTAGACCTCCAATTCTAGTTTTTTGAGGAATCTCCACACTGATTTTCACAGTGCTTACACTAGTCTACACTTCCACCAACAGTGCAGAAGGATTCCTTTTTCTCTACAGCCCTGCCAATATTTGTTATTTGTTATTTGTTGTTTCTTGATGGCAGCCATTCTTTCTGGAATGAGATGGAATCTCAGTGTTGTTTTAATTTACATTTCTTGAATGAAGGATAAACTTGAGGCTTTTATAGGTAAATGGATGCAACTTGAGACCATATTCATCAGTGTAATAAATTTGACTCACATGCGTAAATACTGCATTGTCTCTCTAGTGTAAAAAAAAATTAAAGAGTAATAAGTTCCAAAATGTACAATAAATATTGTGAAAATGAAAGGGAAATGAAGTGCTCAAAAGGAAAGATCAACTGGGAAAAGGGAAAGGAGAAAAGGAAGAAGGGAAAAAATTATACATATATAGTAGGTATATATATGTGTGTATATATATATATATATATATATACAAGATAGATAACTATACTACTAATCTCTGTAAGTTCATCAAGAAGAACAATTTGTGCTGTCTTTCTTTGATCATTTTTTCATGCCTAAATCTTGTAATCCGAACAAGTACTGCTAAGATAACAATATGCAATATATTAAGTAGTGTTAATTTCCTACTATTTTTTGAAATTCTATGTCATTTCTATCTTTTCTTTCTTTCTTTTTCTTTTTAATTAAAAAAATACTCCAGAGCATTAGTTCTCAAGGAGTAAGAATTTCTCCCCATAGGAACCCTTGAAGATGTCTGGATTCATTTTTGGTGTTTAAAAGTGGGGTGGGTGAAGTAGTAGTGATGGTCAGTGAATTGAAACCAGAAGCACAGCTAAATAATCTGCAGTGCACCAGGGGGTGACAAGTGATTATCTCAGCTCAAGAGCGCCATTGTAAATGATGGGACAGAAAAAAAAGGGACTTCATCTCCTACAATGTATCAGATTTGATCTTGGTCCTTCAGGAGGTCTCTCTCTCTCTCTCTCTCTCTCTGTCTCTCTCTCTCTCTTTCTCTCCCCCTCCCTTTCCCTCTCTCTCTTTCTTTGTTTAACTTGTTAAATAAGGAGAATAGACAAACATTCACAAATCACCGGGGTGAGAAGGGTGTGAAAGAACTTGGACTTGAGATGCTATTGTTTTTCTGGAGCTCTGTCATAGGAGGAGTGGAGTTAGAGATAGAAACCAGTATTTTCCTGCTTTTGCCACTGGGGAATTTCCAAACACAATTCAGGCTGGGAAAAATGTACTTCTTGAGAAAAGCATGTGATGAGTACTGTGGGTGAGGTGCTGCTTCCAAAATGCAGTGCAGTCACACAGTAGAATTCAGAAGAAATCATCGATTTTTCAGACAAGCACACATGTAAGGACTCCGGAGAGGAGTCCTGCCTCCTGCATGCTTAGCAGAGCTCAGTCTGTGTCTGTAGCCTAGGTAACTATCAATAGTGCTCTCTTTCATCCTAACCATGGGGCAAGTTTAGATTCTGGGGAGAAAACTTATGAAGCATATTCAGAGAAAGACTGTATTTTTTGAGCTCTTCGCCATTAGATGAAGCTAAAGTACAATTTAAGGGTTCATCTTCCTATATTTGTTTTTAAAAATTAATTTTATTGGTGAACCTTTGGCATACATAATGATCACATTCATCATAGAGAATTTGTACCTGTCCATGATATAATTTGGTTTTTTTCCCACCCCCTCCTTTTAATCCTTCTTCTCTCTTTCCTTTACAAACCTTTGTTTCTATTGTTTTCTTTCCACTCTATTTAAAAAATTTTTCATCCTTATTCCCTCTCTTCCCTTCCCCATTCCTCCTCCCTTGTTCTCCTTCCTATGTGAATGTTTTCTTCCTACCGTTTCTCTCACCCATCAATAAAATCTGGTATACTCATAAATCTGAAAATAGAAAAGACAGAAGCAGACTTGCCTGTCTCACTTTTAGTGACACTTACGAGCTGATTATTGGAGTTTTTAAGAGAGATGTTTAGAGGAAACAGAAGATAAAAAGTGAGCCAGAAGTTGCTAGGCAAATTGGAAGGATTAGAATTAGATTCTTTTGATTGAGGACTTGAAAAGCTGATTTAGTTATTTGATTCTTAGGTGTTTTTTCTTTTTTCTTTTTTTTTTTTTTTGTATATAAGCTCATTTTCTTTGCACCACTTGTTTCTGCTTATATTTTATTTAATTATTTATTGTCATCCTTCCCTACAAAACTCCTTTTCATGCCTGCCTGAGTGTTACATGGTGTTTCTTCCATCAGGTGGACCTGAGAGCTTGGTTCTGCCTTGGACCTGTCTCTACCTTTGTCTAATGACCTAACTTTCCCAGTTATTTCATTCACTTTCCACACCTTTTCCTTCTTGGGATGCAGGAAAAAGTAAAAGCAGATTCCTGCCTGACCTCATGAAATTTTCAAGAAAGAAAGTACGAATTAACTTTCTGAATTAAGTTGGATCTGAAAAGTAGAGTTGGGAATGGAGTTTTGCCAGGAAAATGTGTGTTTATAAAGGTCTACCAGGGGTTAGCAGAGAGGAAACAAAACACATTTGAGTCCAAAGAACAAAAATTAGGTAGAGCTTAAGGAACTATGTTTCCACACCTTACTGGTCATTAGGTTTCCTGCAGAAGTTTATGTGGCCACTAAGGCCACGCCACAGATCTACTCAGTGTAAAATCACCCAGATTGTGACCAAGCATAGATATTTTTGAAGTGTTCCTGGTGATTCTGACCATCATTCAGGTTTAAGAAGCTAGGCTCTCCATTTCTGTTGAATAATTAGTTTGCAGGTACCGGTACACTTATAAGTCCTGTTGGATGTGGACGCAGATGTACAGAGCCTAAAATCCTCAAGACACAATATTGGCGTTTGAGCTCTGCTTGGGCCCAGCCTTGTTTGGGCTCATTTGCTCCCCTGCATATCAGTCTGGAGCCAAGTCTTCATTTACCCAACTCCTGGCTTTGGAGAGAGCCCTGACCTAGTGAACAGAATCCAGTAGTTGGGACTGCCCCTTATTATATCTTCCTTGGCTTATTTTAGGGACATGAAGAAGGGATGAGATTATCTTTTAAATTTGACATAATGACGTGTGTGTGTGTGTGTGTGTCCCTGGATTCTCTGCTGCTGAGAAACCTGTTAAGTGTCTGTATTGGGTGATAATGCAGTTACCCCCAAGTCCTCATATAATTTTGACCGGGCTGAGTTATTGGTTTGTTATTGGTTTGTTGATTGACAATGTGAGCACTGTGACCGCCCAGGGGTGGAGCTGACATACAGCATAAGGGAAGGTGGGTCTTCCTCTTCCACCTCTCTCTCTCTCTCTCTCTCTCTCTCTCTCTCTCTCTCTCGCCAGCGCGGCTTGCGGCTTGCAGCTTGCAGCTGCCATGAACTGTAGCCCTGTCACCCCATGCTGCCTTGGAGCCAACTTTATGGACTGAAACTCCTGAGAAACTGTAAGAATAAACCTTTCCTTCCCTAATTTTGGGTGTCAAGTATTTCGTCTCTGCAACGAGCGAAAAGTAACTAAGACAGTGTCTAACTATTGGCATGAAGGTTTTTGGTCTTTAGCTGTCTCTCTGAATGGCTTGACTTACTTAATCATTTACTGCTGAAGATTTTTGAACCACAAACTATTCATAGCTTGGTTTTCTTGAAAATAAAACTAACTATACATGGTGAAGCATTAGTATTTTAAAAAATTATTTCCCCAATCTCCACGTGGCATGCCTCCTAATCTCCTACCCAGAGTTTAAAAAACAAAACAAAGCAAAGCAAAGCAAAACAAAACAAAACATTATATACTCCATGAGGAAGTTGAAGCATAGGAAGTTATACACCTATAACTAGCTGTGATGAAGCTTCAGTGGGATATCTACACAGGAAGAACACTGATGTTTAAAACAGTTTGCTCTACATGCCAAAGGATTGCTGGTGGCAATAAGAACCATAGGTATTCATTGAAAGAAGGAGTTGGTGTGGGTACTCTGTCATGTGTTCAGGAAATGTGTGCAGGCACACACAGGATCTTGACAGATAGAACAAAGCAGAACAAAGTCTTTTATGCATAATGGGAACTCACTGAAGCATGGTTGAATGAGACAATGTGAAGCTCTGTGTTTTTTCCCCCAACCATTTATCTGTGGGGTGAGTTCAAAGACAGTGGGAGGGGAGGTGGCATTGGGTAGGAGGAGATGACAGGGGCCCTGGGTCACAGCCTGTGCTTCTTATCTACTCTGCTTTTTAAGAGAAATTCTGTCTTGTGATTTTACTGATTTCAAAGAAAACCACAAAACTTCAAAAAGAAATGATGGTGAAGCAGATCAGAATTTAATGGCAAATGGTCCTACAAGCATAGACTGAGTTTTTTTTCCTTTCCTTTTCTGTACGGTTCCACATAAATCTGAAATAGTTTCACTCCATCTTTCCTGATGTTCTGAGGTTTCTCCCAAAAGTGACTCAGCCCATGATGGATTGCACATGATAGAGTCCACATAATCTCTTACTGTCTAGTTGGTTCAGTTGCAACATAGCTCTTCAGATTGTGGATTTAAGGTTGTCAAGTTGGACAGCTTCAGAGAAGGCAACCCTTGAGCCTTCCCAAATCCTTCTCAAAGTGTTGGCAAACTTTACTGGTGAGATGGCTTGTTCCTTACCCACTTTAAACCAGATGTCTTTTCGTTTTGGTCTTCAACTTCCAGTGGGTGCCTTTCTTGGACTAGCTTAAAAAGTAAACTTTTGCTTTATTTCATCATTTATGAGTCACCTTCTGTTATAAAACTCTTCTAAATACTAAAATAAAAAGAAAAGAGTTGTAATAGTGAAACTGGGAAACAAGAACAGTTTATTCATAGGGAACGGCATATTTTCAAAGTGAAATGAAGGAGCACTAAAGAAAGACAGCCATCCATAAACAAGACCTTTCCAAATCTAGATCTTTTAACCAAGCGAGCTTAAGGGCTGAAAAGCTGAGACAGAGGCTGTTGAGCGTGGTTGACTGTTGTGAACACTTACGGAGATTTTTTTATGAAGTGTGGAAATGTGGGTGTCAGATTTAATGGACTCTGGGTGACATCTGGGCACTGGTAAATTATAATAGCTGTTCAGGTGATTCTAATATACAGCCAGAGGGAAAACTACTGACCTTGATAATGGTCTCCACTACCCATACGAAATATGTATTGTAACTAAACTTTTGTTTTAGTTTTATTTTTAATGAAAGTGCAAATAATTTACCTTTGACTTTTTTTCAGGTTCCATAAATGTAGTTGGACGTTTAGTACACATGAACACTATAAAACTCCAGGCTGAGACCAAACCTTAGAGTAGCTGAGAAGGTTTGGTGTTTAACGGTATCTTTTTTTTTTCCCAAATTCTCCATGTGGGAACAGCTACTGCAGAAATAACCACTAGTTCTTAATCAAAATAAGACTACACAGTGTATTCTTCTAAGATTAAACATTAGTCAAGGTGCAAAACCATATGACTTAAAGGTAGGAATTGGAAAATTTTTTGGGAAGAGTTGCTTAGTATTCTTTCATTCATTCCCGCCTGAAGGTAAAAGTGGTAACACATGAAGAGTGAATTTAGAAAACCGTGGTCAGGAATGGCTCCACTAGTCTCCCATATTGAGAAAGGGCCATGATTCAAAGCAGTTGGGCTACGTGTGGTGGAAAAACCCTGGTGAATAAGTCATATTAGCTCCATAATTGAAGAGATACTGTTAGGTAGTATTAGAACTGTATAATCTAGCATGATAAGGAAGGAGGTAGTGTCTCACTCCTCAAAAATGCAAATAGTTCCTTAGAAGACTTTTCTTTACTGACATTTATTGGGCTATAATATCAATTTAATATACCTTCAGGGATCAGTTGGAAGTCATCTCCGGACGAGAGTGGAAAATCAAATAGGCAGCAGAGCCCAGGCAAAAACACAGTTTGTACCAATCTGTTGGAAGCCATGGGAGAGACTTACACCCACCTCTTTCTACATAGCTCCCCAGTTGTAACACCAGTGTGCTTCACAATCTCCTACTCCTTGCCACCTGAGATTGCTACAGCTCCTTCCTTGTCTCCTTCCGTTCTATTTGAATCCATCTCAGCTATTGTCAGCTATCAAGAAATACCATTAAAATTTGGTCCTGCCTGATTAATATTTATGTAATCTTTACCAACCAGCTTTCTAGATTTATTACTTGTAGTTTTAATTAGATCAAAATTTAGCATAAACTAATTGTTCAAATTTGAAATATTTATGACAGTCAAAGACACATTGCTGTTAACTCCCCTCAAAATACTTCCCCTTGCTCTGAATACTCTTATATCATCATTCTCTTTTGCTACCTCCTGAGGCAGTTCTGGAAGTCCTCTTTCATAAGTGTCTTTATGAGATGTGATTACAAGAATATGGTGGATATTGTTGCTAAATGCTATCCAGTGGAAGGGCAGGCGTATAACAACATGGTGTTGTCTTTCTCACCTTATTCAATCAGTTTGGCACTATTTGCCTTCTGACTCTTTCTCAAAGTCAAAATTACCATGGAAAGTAAATGTTTTGAATTCATTCAGGAGAGGAAAGCTCCAACTAAACACACTTGTGAAAAAGGACTTGTAGAACAGCTTCAGAAAGTAGCAAGTGTGATGGGATAAGTGTGTTCAAAATGAGGGGGATTATTTTGAGGGGAATTAATGGCAATGGATCTTTTATTGTAGTATTTTTCAAAATTTAAATATTAAGCATATATTTTGATCTAACCTCATAATTTATAGAAAAGGTGTTCTATACTCTCTCACTTCTCAACTTTTCCAAAGCTCAAACTCACAAAATTCACATTGTCATGAAGGGAACTCATACTGTCTTTACTGTCAAACACTGCTGTGATAAGTACTGTATATATATATATAAATGCCAATCCTACCAAAATACTTAATGATCAGTTATTTCTTAATACTGGCTCACAATCCTTTTATTTTTGTGGACTCCTTATTGTATTATTCAAAATGATTGCTTCATAGTTTTCCTGTTTTCCTCTTCCTTCATCCTTCAGTTCTTGACTTATTCCCCATCCTGGTCTCTGTGCATAGATGATCTTCTCTCCACCTGTGAGTCATCTCATGGAAGGTCCATTTAACTTTTCTACGTTTTTCCTGAATTTTCCCTATGTTCATTCTCCCTCCTTCTCTCCCTCTCTCTCTCTGCAAAATTCTCTCCCAATGAGTACTTTGGCAGCATCCTATCTCCTACCTTCCTGAGAGCCGTTATGCCATTGTGTGTTTCCTTTCTAGACTCAGTACCCTTAGCCCATTTGTTAACCTTTTGCTTGCAGATACATTCAGGTCTTGCCTTCCTAAAAAAATCTATCCTTCCCCATGCTTCTCCTGGACACTACTACATTGTAGTTTAGATCTAAAATGTTCCCTAAAAATCATGTGAATTCTGTGTTTCGAGGAGGGGTTTTCAGAATGTGATTAAATCATGAGGGCTCTAATTTCCTCAGTGGATAGCATACTAATGAGTTTATAATTTGTTGGCATTGTTGGAAGGTAATGGAAATTTAATAAGTGCAGCCTACTTTAAGGGAGTGGTTCATAGAGACACCACACAGTGCATAATATCTGTCCACTACCTCTTTCTTTTTGGCTCTTTTTGTCTCTTTCTTTCTTTGCTTCCTGGCTGCCATGAAGTGAGCAACTTTGCTCCACCATGACCTTTCTGCCTCACCTCAAGCCCAGAAATAATGAGGCCAGCCAACCATGGACTGACATATCCAAAACTGTGAACCAAAAGAAATCATTCCTCCTTTAAATTGCTTTTCTTGGTATTTGGTCACAGCATTTGAAAGCTTACACCTATGGTATCTCCTCCTTTCAGGTATTCCAAATCTTTTAAGCAAGTAATAGTTTCTCAGGTGTGTTTTGATTTTTAACTCCTTTTTATCTCCTACTCTCTAATGACTTTGATTTCTGTGATTCCTTGGGTGCATTCTGTAGTTCATGAGTCTGTCATTAAGATACTATCTACCTCTGTCTTTGACTTCTATGACAATGTTTGTTCTCATTCTTGTCTTATTTCACACTGTTTATTGATATGTTTCTCCTTTGACTTCTTTGAAGTTTTTCACTAAGTCCACTCCATGTCCATCTTTTTTCTCCACCATCTCTCATTAGGGTTAGCATCCATTCCCACAAATATAACTACCAGTGTGTACATTTAATACCAGTCTCTTGAACTCTATTCTTGCATTTTAAGTTGTTTGATGGTCAATCCTATGACACTCACATTTAAAACCAAACTCACTATGGTTCCCTAAAGCACACTTCCCCAGTTTATTATTTATTTTCTTTCTCCTCCTCCTCTTCCTTCTTCTTTCCAGTAATAGAGACTAAAACCAGGGCCTTCACACCCATTACAACCCCAGTCCTCTTTTTTTTTTTTTTTGTTTTGAGGCAGAGTTTTGCTAAGTAACTAAGTTGCCCAGGCTGGGTAGGATTTTGGATCCTCCTACCTCAGCCTTCCAGGATGCTGGGATTACAGGCATGCACCATCACATTTGGCTTCTAGTATTTATTATTTCTACTGATGACATTATCAGCTATGGAATAGTTCTACTTCAATCTTACTCAACCACCTACTCAGACATATTTAGTCTAAATTCAATTAAATTTTTAAAAAAATTATTTTTATTGTCTCCCATGTGATAAAATATCTTCAAAATATACAGAGCATGCTTTTACTGTAATTTACTTTTGCCAATAATATGAATATTTTGCAAATACAATTATAAAGATGATTACAGTACTAGAAATAATTCCATTCAATGGTATTATATGCAGGAAGAAAAGGATTAATTTTTTGCAGTCTGTCATACACTTCTTCAGGAACTATACTGACCAAATTTTTAATACGATGGAAATTTCTTTTTTGATACTATTATACCCTGCCTTTACTGGTTTTTAAAAATTTGTTTTAAATGTAAGCCTTATTGAGAACTTCGGCCCACTTACTTCTATTTTATTAAAAGGCCCTAGCACATTGTTAATAGATAGAAGACAGGTAGTACATATTTACTAAATTCACAGAAACATTTAGTACTTGAGGTTGAGTGGAAAAAGACACCTCAAAAATAAAAAGGCTGGAGTAAGAATTGCTAAGGGTGCAGAGGTTGCAAAAAGTGAGCTTTGCTTTTTATATACTAATTTTGTGTAAGCACACATTGCTCATAGGCTCAGATATAGCTGTAATGTGTTCATTCAGCAAGAAAAAAGTAAGTTAATAGAAGTATATAAAGTTCTACCCTATACTGCCAGCACACATTTCTTGTTTTCCATCTTTTTGCTTTGTGATTTGCCAATTTAACTGTTCAATTCTGGGGAATCTTTTAGAAATATCATGAGATTTGTTCACTTATGAAACTTGACTAATTTCACTCCATGATTATTGCTAGTGAGAACAGCAATCAGTTTATAAAGAAGAACACTGACGCCAGACAAGAGGCTCAGTGGAATCACTTGCCGTTTGAAATGTCATTAGACATGCTGCTTGAGGAGCCAGTGAACAGAGTTTACACATTTTCAAGTGGCCCAAGCCAAGAATTCTGGAAACATAAACCTTAGAGAGACTCATTTCCAACATTGTAAATTTCCTCATAAAGTTTCAGAATTACTTTTGCAAAATTTTTCATAAAATTCTGGTGTTTTCAATTTCATCTTGTTTGAGAATCAAGCCACTTCTCCTGTGATTTTTATGGTTGGTTTTATACCATCTTTTCATTAGTGAGTTGGGCACTGGCTCCAGTGACATGCCTAAAAATGTGGGCCTTTCCAAAAAATCAAGTCTCCTGTCTTTGGTGCCAACATGTTACACCCTCATGGAATGCGCTCTTGGCAAATGGATACTCTTCATTCCTTTTGGGAATAAAACTTCTACTGGATTTTTCAATAGTCCTTTGTTGAAAATGAATGTGTTGATTGCTGATTACACAAGTGGCATATAAAATTGAAAAGTAATTATAAGAAAGCAGAGAATATGAAGACTTTTCAATCTTAAATTTAAATTTGAATCTTGTAGAGCTTTCCAGTAGATACTCTGTTATTTAATTTCTGTGACACATACACAATATATAGAACGCTTACCAGGAAAGAAATAAGAAAACAAAAAAAAAAGAAAGAAAGAAAGGGAGAACAAAAAAGAAAGAAAGAGAAGAGAAGCAAGAACTTTTCTGTGATTTTCACTGTTTCTTTTAGCTTTCATAAGCACTGCAAAATTTTTAATTCACTACCAAACATGTATTTCAAAAATTTAAGTCAGGTTAGATGAAGTACTAACAACAAAACTTTGTAAAATTGTCCACAGCTGTGTAAAGGACAGGATTTTTACACTTTAATGTAATTTATGGTAATACTGGATGTTGTAGTCAGGGGTTACAGGGAGAACAACTGCATAAAGGACACGGGATTTGTAATACTGTTTTATAATAGTCACCCAGAGTTAAACACAAGAAAGTGCAGGAAAATCTGTCCATAACACTAAGACCCAGGATATTCAGCCAAGGGTGTGGATCCCACAGCAATGTCCTGCAAGAGTCCAGCTAAAGACCCAAAACACATGACAATGCCTCCCACAAATTCAACTGGAAATCTAAGAGCCCACAATAAGGACTCACGCCAGTCTATTTTACGGTTCTGTGCTGAGAAGGCCAAAGGTCAGCGGTGGAACTAGAAAGTCTACGCCAGAGGGGTGAAGGAGCTGTGCAGTGGGTTGAGGGTTCTACATGGAAGCTGAGAAGTCACACTCAAAATAAGGAGCGGGGCTGCCTCGAAGAGCACCACAGCCATCCTCAGTGGTAACGAGGTCCCGCGCTCCTCCGAGGATGAGAACAGTTGAGTACAGGTCAGGAAGCCCAGCCTGACAAGCTTCTCCAGCACTCATCTTCCCCTCCAGAGCCAGGAAGCGATGCTCAATATGAGGAGCAGAGCTCCCCCAAGGTGAACCACAGCCACTCTCAGTGGTCAGGTCCCGAGCTCCTCTGATGATAATGGCTGAATCCATATTGGGGAAGCCTGCATAACAAGAACCTCCAGGAGAACCATCGGCTTGAAACAACAACTCTTGAAAGAACCCACGAGACCTCACTCTTCTTCTCCACATCTCTATTTATGCTGGTAACTTTCTTCAGGTGGGCCATCTTTGCTCAATGCTATGCTGATGTAATTCAGCTGGTGTTAAATTGACCACCAGTTTTTAATCCATAACACTGGACAATATGAATCAGGTGAAGAAATATATAAATTCTGTGACAGATAGCTCCTTACTGCAAAGAGAGATGATTTCCTTCCCCTTTATGTCTCTTCAGAAGAGTGCCATACTTTAATGTATACAGGCATTTACACGTGCTTGTGTGTATCTTACAGAGAAGTAGTACTACTGTAGCGCTTCTGTCATCACCTTGATAATCATAGAGCAGTGTGCCTCTGTTTATAGAGATATATAACACTAAAGTGAAGCAGGAGTCAGAAGGCTCTGGTGTGCCCCAAAAATGGGAACATGCTGGGAACGTGCTGGGAATACTCCCATAAAGCATAGATGCCTATGGATTGTTGTGCCTTATCTGAGAGTATGGCCCTACAAAAACATGATGATGGAGAAAACATCTTGGTGACTGGTCTATTTTCAATAGATGTTCTAAGTTTTACAATGTATTCCAAATTAAAGGAATTTATACTCCAATGTAATCATGCTCAATCTCTCTGAAAAAAAAACTTAAATTCATAACTTTCTGGAAAATGGTTAATGCCAACTCATACACAAACTTTGGAGGCTTAATGAAAGCTTGTTACACATAAAGACCTGAGTGTCTCCCTTGTTTGTTAATACTACCAGACACTAAAGACCCAGGATTTGTCTCATCTCCTCCTGGAGACATCTGCAGTGCAGAAAGAAAAATTTAAAATCATTCCTTCCATCGGCATTAATTTACAAAGGAGAAAAGTGAGACATACAGGAGGTATATAAATTGCTTGAGCCATGCTGATCTGAAGCCAAAACCCAAATCTTCAAGTCAAAATCTACTCTACTTTTTTTGACTTCCTCCTGTCTATAATGAGCTTCTTAGGCTTTGAAGATTCTTGAATAACTGCAGTTTAGGAAGACAGTGTTCTAGCAAATGGGTGAAATGTTCCAGGACCAGTTTCGCAGCTTAGCGGGTGCCCTTGGATGGAAAGTTGGTTGGGAATGAGGCCTCACTCTACCCTGGCTGGCTACTCTGAGTGGGTGATGATTGAATCACAATGAAGCTGGAAAACGTCAGGTCAGTTCCTCATAACTCACTTTCGACACCAGGAATCAGGGTATGTTTCAGACCACTGCCTGTAAGCTGGCTATAGGTATGCTTCAAAGAGACAGTACTCCCCACCTGAAGGTGTAGGCAGCATTTTGTTTATCTTTTTGCATTTATTTAGGTTTAAGTCCACAACTGTCCTCAGGTTTTGGAAGGGTTTTACGAACTAAAGAAGAGTTCAATAGCAGTGACCCAGTATTTAAAGCGAAGTGAATCCTGCTATAAATCTGAAGTTGATACTTTCATCTTTGGTATTTCCAGTCTTTCTGTACCATTTTGCCTTCATTAATAATTTCTAGTCTCATAATCCCTATTTCAGATACTCAGTGCTACCGTGGTCCTTTGGTCTCTCTTCAAAACCGATCTTTAGGGAATAAAAAATTCTTGAAACTCTACTCCCAATGGACATGGACGTAGCTAACAGGACGATCTCATGCCTGCTTTATTCTGCTGGGCTGAGCTGGGGTTTGAGGGACTCCAACCACTTCCTGCTTTAGTAAGGAGAGGGCAGCGTTAACATCTTTGTCACCCTCTTTTAGGCCAACTTTAATGCTTCTGGTTAAATGCAGCTCTTTTCCTGGGTTTGCCCATTTAACCTCCTCATATGGAGCTTCCTCTAGTGGAACCAGGGATGTCCTCAAAGTTTATTCACCACGCCAAGCTGGAGGGAGAGGGAGAGAGAAGCCAGATGTAGAGCTAGGTGGTGGAGCTATTGGTGAATCTCAGGTATCCTCGAATAGGTCAAGAGATAAGCCTGGCCTTTGTTTGACAGGTGAGGAAACAGTGCAGCAAGAAAGAGATAGCAAACTCAAAACTGAGAAGAATTTGAAGAGGAGATTGATTTTCACAGTGTGGGCAGGACTTAAGGAAACCCATGGTTTATGCATAACCCTGAGCTTGACTAAAAATAGTGAAGTTTTATCACCTACAGCTGCCAGCAGGAAGGGAAGCACTCACTGCATAACTGAGACAAATGAGGAGAGAGAGGAGACAAAGAGGCAGAAACAGAGAGAGAGAGAGAGAGAGAGAGAGAGAGAGAGAGAAAGAGAGAGAGAGAGAGAGAGAGACTGAGGGCCTGTGGGCAGAGCTGAGTCAGTAAAAGAATGTACTTGGGACATATCCAGGGGTCCAGTGGCCTACCTCTCTCCACTCTCCTGTCTTGTGTTAGTTTGCTCTTAATCAACCACAACTGGAAGCCAGAGGCCAAAAAAACCATTAGTCTAGCCCTTGTGGCCCCATTCTGCCTTGTGGGAAGCAAAGCAGAAGACATCAGGATGTAGGGTGGGCCTGCATGGGCAAAGGAAAGATCTGCAGTACAGGGCCAGCATGCTTTTGTGTAAATACTCTGAGTCATGGCAGTGGAGATTTAAGGAAGTAGAAACAAATAAAAGAAGGAGATATAGTAGAATCCAAGAAAGGGAAGGGCAGTTCTCCTTTCACACATTCAATCAGTGAGTGGGCCTGTCGTGTGTGCACTGAGATGTCTGTGCCCTCCAGACTACGGAGCATGGCTAGAGAGGAAGAATGGTGATTTTCCTACTTTGGAGAAAATATTTGTACCTGTCTTTTAGCCATTTCTTCCTCTGTTATTTATGTCTTAAGTGGTAGAAAAAAGGGCTTGTTCATTTTAAGAGGGATGCTGTGTCCAAGATACACTTTATATCAATCAGGGTTCTCCAGAGAAACAGAATCAACTCTGTGTGTGTGTGTGTGTGTGTGTGTGTGTGTGTGTGTGTTTAGGGAGAAAGACTTACTTAAAGAAATTGCTTCACATAATTCTGGGGTTTCAGTAAATCCAAAATCTGTACAGTAAGCAGGCCCATGGGGGACCCAGGACCTTTGTCCTGATTTCAAATGAGTCTGCAGGCAGCGTCATGTTGTGCTCAGCAAGAGGGTCAGTTTTGTTATGCTAAGGCCTTCAACTAACTGGATGAGGCCTATTTGCTTTATGCAGGGTAATCTACTTTATACACAGATAGCAATGTTAATCTTAGCTAAAAACACATTCCCAGAAAAATCTGTTTGACTAAATATAAATGCATCATGGCTCAGTCAAGTTGACATACAAATTTAACCACAACATACTTATAGGTTAAATTAATTCCAAACTTTAATCTTTTCAAACTCTTCTGTTTCAGTACTTTGACTTCAGCTGCATTTATCTTACTTCTTCTTAAGCTACTTTCAGAAATGATCTTATTCTTGAACAGTTAAGCACATTTCTTACTGTTTAATCCAAAAGTAATAGAACCTGTGAAGTTTTGAAGGTTGTTGGTCATACACGTGCATAAATGGTCACATACCTGATAAGGTATAGATTAATAACTTTACATGGTAACACATTGCAAGACATAAGCAAAATAAACCAGACTCAGAAAGACAAGTATCAGATTTTTCCTAATGTCTGGAATTCAGAATGAAAATAAGGTGAAATGAAAATAGAAAGGTTACTATTCGATAAAAGTTAGGAAGCCAGGGAGGGGAGGAGGAGGGCTGATATGGAGGCTGGATGTGGTCAAAATATGTTATATACATGCATGAAAATTCCACAATGAAGCTATTACCCTTTGGGTTACCTTTCAGAAAGAGTTAAAGACATCCTATCACAGTGATATATGCATACCCTTGTTTAGAGCTGGGCAACTCATAATAGCTAAACCTTGGAAGTGGCCTATATGTCCACCAACATATGAATGAATGAGTAGATAAGGAAAATGTGTTGCTGTATTTATATGCAGTGGACTACTATGTTGCTATAAAGAAAAACAAACTCAAGTCCTTTGTAGAAAAATGGATGTACCTTGAGACCATAATGTTAAGTGAAATAAATCAGACACACAAACTGAAGTATCACGTGTTTTCTCTGGTATGCATAACCCAAACTGTACATAAAGAGCAAAATAGAAGACAGATAATGGGAAGCAAGGAAGCAGATCTTTCTCAAATGGGAAGGGATCAAGAGATGGGGGGAAGGAAGGGAAAGGGTAGAAAAGAGAATGAAGATGTGTTATGTCTATGTATCAACTCCCTATGAAGAATGTAATCATCATGTCCTGCAAACATGTAATAATAAAAATTCAAAGAAAGTTAAGTGACAAATCACAAAAGATTACCTACTGGTATACAGAATCTTTACTTTGTGGACTTTATGGATTGGCTTGTACTAATTCAGAAGCACATGGCACAGAAGCGGGTAAAGGCAAAACACAGTAGCTACTGACTCAATGTTTGCGTGCTGAATTTCTGAGGGAAGGAGGATCACTCTTAAGAAACAAATACAGCCTGTGACCCACAAGTCATGAGCTGCTGTGTCTCAGGAGAAAAGGAAGAAAAAAGGTATTTTAAATCTTTAAGATTTCTTATTCCGATTTATCAGTTTCTACTTGTGGTAAGTATATAGGGCAATTGAAGAAAAGACAGCTATTTGCTTTTAAGATGAGTAAATACATTTAAAAAAAGAAAGCCAGGAGAATTTGTTATTACCTTTCAGATACTATATTTACGTAAGTTTCTACTTTCTTGCTCAGGCTTTAAGTTTATAATGGGTCAATAACGCTTTAAAGTTTGAATTACTAAACGAAGTGTTTATAATACATTACCTTTTATCATGTCCTTTGAAATAAAAAGCAGTTTTCCTCTCATAGTTGTGTCTGACCAAGTTGATGTACAGTTTGTATAATCTGAAGCTAACCAGGCCAGCAGAACACAGACCATCCATAGAACTGTGATTCCTCTACTGTTTCTTTGTGCTAATAGATGGGAACTACACAGCTGGGACCCTGGTTCAAAGTATTGCAATCCAAATATTGTATATCATTATCCAAATAATGTAATCATTTTCCAGTCCACTTCACATTTCAGAAAGCTATATTTGTAATCCCATAGAAAGTTTTGGAGTTCCAGAAAGTTAATTGCAATCTACCACCTCCAGTGCAACCCACAGTGAGAGTAAAAGACACCAAGACTTATTCAAAATTGTGGGCAGCCAAGGAGTCCTATGTCCAAGTGAGGATGTATGAACAAAGGCTCTGATGAAAGGCTTCTCCCAGAATTTATTATTTCATGAAGAAGGGAGTGGCTCAAGGATGAGTGACAGTGAGGATGGCGGGAAATATGTGAGCAAGGTGAGCTGAGCTAGCCAGGTGGAGAGCAAGCACCTCTGCAACATACGGGGAGAAGGGTATGCAGAAAGACCAGTCTGCAAAGCTTGATGGGCATAGCATATGAGTCAATTAGGAGGCTGTTGCTTCAGTTTCTGATATGTAAACTTTTGTGCCCTGGGAAGTCATAGCCTCATATTTTGAGGCTCTTACCCAGTTGATATTCCTGGAGCTATTTGGCTCTGCCATCCTGCTGTGTTCAACAGTTTTACAGGGAACACAATCTGAGGAAACAGAAAATTTTTGGTTGGTCCTAAGGATTACATATCAGTACCTCAATTGCTTAGAGCCAGTTGAAGACAGAAGGAAATGACTCTGTACATACCAGTCTCATGGAAATAAGACTCGCTTTAACTAATACCAAAGCAATTGTTCTGCATTCAAGGAGAGGTGTCCAGGTTGTCTTCTACACAAAGCAATCATGCTCTTTGCATCCAGATCAGATTTCTTCTCCCACTGTTTATAATCTGATCCTTGAAAATGAATCACCTTGTTAGAATTATCTTTGCATATGATCTTTTAACTAAGAGAACCTGGTGTGCATAGAGAATAATACAAACATTTTACAAATACTTTGTAACGTCATTTGATCCTTACATACTCTAGTGAAGCAGAATGCTAGTTATGAATTACATGAGTTTAGAACTTAACTTTATCCGTAATAAAGATTTAATATTCTCAGAGCAATATGGCAAGTTCAAAGCTGGATTTTCCAGCTCCAGGTAAATTACCCTGTCTCTTGATGCAATGAAATATACTGCTGGAATCTTCAGATTTTTTTGAGATGTAAAGGAGCCCATATTTCAAGCATCAGCCAGGTTCCTGGTACTTAGTGTTCAAAGGATTTGCTGTTACAGTTATGATTGTTTTTATTAGATAGATGAGAGGTCCAGTTCAGTCTGGACCTCTGCTCTGACAGTATTTTACAATGTAACTTTGGAAAACATTTGTTTTTCTGAAAAAAATTAATTTACTATATGTCAGAGAAACACTATTAGAAAAATGCTATTTCTGTGGATTGATAATTTGGCATATTTTAGAACCTGAATGCATTCTCAAGTCCTTTCTCCTATACATGGGGATAACATTATAAGTTTCCTAGCTCAAAGCAGTAGGTGACCAAGTCTCCAAAGCACATGTCTGTGTACTGTGACCCCTAGAGAAGTTGAAATAAAAGAAGTTTTCATAAAAACAGGTTAATAAAGCTGTCTAAGTATTTGGAAAACAAGACATTGTTGGTACCTCAACAGAAAATGAGTCATATGTGTTGACCCCAGGGATTTTGAAATCTGATCGAAAAGATGCTTTTTATGTAACAGGGATAATTCAAGATAGCCTAGATATCCTTTTATTCATAGCTATTACTTGGAGATTGTTCTAGGCAGCACGGGAGGCCTTACAGATTAAGACTGACAGTCTTGTCACTGCATTGTGTTATTTGGGTCTAAATTTTGTCATTTTGCTGGAAAACTACATAATTTTACATCATGTCTTTACCTTGGTGTATTCTTCCTTCAAAAGCTAATGTAGCTAAGTTAAAGGACTGTTGTAAAGACAAAATTTGCTAACTCACATAAAAATTCAACACTTGCTACTGATTATTTTTTCAAATAATTTCTATCTTGAGTTCCAGACCCATATGTTTTTCACTAATGAGGGCATATTCTGCCTATCTGTGATATTTTCTCAGGGAAACTCTCAGATAGCTTTTCTTCCCTGCCGTATCAGGTGAATTCTCTCTCAAGGTGACGTATGGCTGGCCACTCTAGTTCCCATGCAAAGACTGGCAAAGCCAACCTACTGGCAAATGTTGTCATCAGACTTCCTACATGTGTCCCTAACCTGAGCCCTGACCTCCATTTTTTCTCCTACCTCTCTGGTAGCATACGAGAAGGGTAAGAAAGGGCCCAGGAGTTTATATGTTGAATACTTTTCCACTGGAAGGAAGCATTAGGAGTGAGCTCTCAGTGTTGCTTCAGAATTCTATTTATTTTATTTATTTTCTTCATAGTATTTATTTTGCCATCAGTTCCAACCAGAATCTAACTTCTCCACAAGTATAAACTTTGTTTCTGTAGTTAAAGCTTTACTCTCAGGAGTGAGTGTACTAGTTGGCATATAGAAGATGCTAAATAAATATTTAGAGAATAAACAACCCCCATTTTACTTTTAGCACTCCCATATCTAATTATTAACTAAAACTTATCTGTTTTGCTTCTTAGAAATTTCTCAGGTTTATCCCCTTCTTTCATTCTTGTTTGCCTCTGCCTAAATTCAGACTCTTATCTCCTTTCATTTTTACTTCAGTCTAGTTCCTTTTCTGCACTGTAGTCTGGCTTTGGCCATTCTCTGTACTGCCGTGAAGTTAACCGTACTAATGCTCAAATCCTACTTTCTACGAGTCCATACTTCCCTTTGCAGTCACGAAATCTTGTCCTGTCTGTGTCAGTCAGCTGTCCATTATTGGAACAAATACAAGAGGAAGGGCTCATAAAAAGGGGAGGTTTATTTTGTCTCATGGCTTCAGAGATTTTAGTCTATGACTAGTCAGCCATGTTGCTTTTGGGCACACACTAGTGGCAGCCATAGTGGAGCAAGACCCACTAGTCTCATGGCCGGAATGAAGGCAGGAAGAGGAAGGAGCCAAGCCTAAAGACTTCCCACTGTCTCTGCTCTTAAATTCTCTACCTCCAGGTTAGGATCAAGCCAATGCCACATGGGTCTTTGGGGGAAACTCAAGATCATATATATATATTCTTAAGATACAATATATATTGTCTAATTACATGCATATATTATTCTTCTTTAGGTATAATATGAATCTAGGACATTGTTAAAATGTGTTTCATCACAGACTCTGAGTGCTAGTTTATGCTTTTCATCATCTACTGTGGTATTTTTATTTTACTATATGATAAAATATCTACTGTTCACCCATGGACTCTTCTTCCTGCCATTCATTTTGTGTTCTTGCAGTTTGGCAGATAAAGACAATAAAAGATATAAGTGATAATGTTGCATCTGTTATCAAAAGAGAAAGGGGAAAATTAAGCTGAACATCAAAATTCATCCATTCATTATCAAGCATTCATTATGCTTCATCAGCTTCAAGGAAGCAGAGAATAAAATTCACTTGAATGTTGTTTAAACTTTTTTCCTATTAAGAGATTTTATACCTATGACACTAGGTTCTGAAGATTTACCAAAAATTATGAATGATAACTAAGTTACTCTGGAGAGTCATGTCACCCTGCTATAATAATTTGGAAGAGAAATAAAAAACAGTTGCTAATTTAAATGCCTCTTGCATCGCCACCCAAGCTATTATCACTCTTTATTCCTCTAATGTGTTTCTCATCTAGCAGGCAAGTTTGTAAGTTCCTGCACTTGTAGAACCCTCCGGGTCTTCATTTTGTACCATGCCCAAATTCAGCACCAGCTGTTTTATACCTAGTGGAATCTCTTCCTATTTTCCCAGATATTCTTTCCTTCAACAATTCATATTTTCTCAAAGTTAACACTTCATTGTGCACAGGAAGTTGACTCGGTAGTGGGCTCCAGGATGCCTTCCCTGCCCTGCAGCACAGTGGCCTTTGACATCTATCCAAACTCTATCGAAGAACAAAAGAGAAGGTACTATGATTATACGTGGTAATATTCTCTTCACACCATTCCATGGTAGTAGTCTTGCCAGTTCCCATCTCCAGACAATAAGCATCTCAAAAAAAGTGATTGGTTTTTCAACTATGATCTCAATGTCTGACACATACTAGATACTAATGAGTGTGTACTGAGTTAATGGAGAAAAAGTGATATAATGAAAAGTTGAAAGTATCCTTTCTGTTCCCCAGAAAAGACAAACCTGTAGAGCTTGGCTAGAAGAGACAAGAAATCTGTGAGATTCTTAATCCTGATGGTTGAAATCCTCAATAACTAGATGTGAGGTTTCCTTTGGTTGCTGTTTGATGCTTTTATGATCATTGAAAGACATTCTTTTTTTTTCTTTGTTAGAATAAGGTGTTTCAGTAGCCATAAAATGGTGCATGATTTTAGTGGAGTAGGAATGGGGTTTATAGTGATAAATTATTCTCAGGTGTATCTCTATGCCTTAGAAATCTTATCAATAGAAATAAGACTGTGTGTGTAAGTCAGCTAATCACTTGGAAAACATTAAAGGGTATGACTAAGAGCTCAGACAACAACCTGGTTCAAATTCCACCTCTGCCACTTTCTGCAGAGGTAACTTGAGCAAGGTGCTTAAGCTTCTTGCAATGAAGACAACTGCATCTTAATCTTTCAAAACCATTTGTGGTTTTAAGCTCCATTTTTATATAAAGTGGAAGTAGTAAAAAAGCACATTAGAATTAATACAACTTGTACAATGGATTTAAGGGAGTACCTGGAACTCAATAAACAACTCAGTTCATATTAGTTGTTTTATTAGTTACACAGCAAGGCTTCTGCACCTGTCTGGTTTAGTATAACCTCCATCGGTTGCAGGCCCAGAAATTTCATGCCGTGGATATTGAAGTCTGTTCCCACCCCCATCCTGGTTCTCACTCTGCAGATCTGAAAAGCCTTGGGTCTGTGCTGTCCCACTGCCTGCATTCTTACTTCAGGAGAGCTCAAGGTCCCTGGGAGCACCTTTGTGTGAGAACAGAACACAAAGACACTGGAAATGAGAACTTCACATCATCGTTAGACTGCACTAGAAATTAGTCTATCAAATAACATACATATAGGACAGAAAAACAGCATTCTCAGGAACTTTTTTGCCATAGCTAAAAATTACATACAAAATACATTTAAATATATCTGTTATATATACACCACATGGACTAAATACGTAAAATGTAGGCAACACATGTCTAAAATGTATATTCTATATTATATGCATAATATACAGTACATACTATTATATGTTATTATATATACAATATATAAGGTACAGAGTACATATGCCTATATGTGTATTACATGTTATATTCATAATGCACATACATGATAAATGACTAGCATGTATATCAGAATAATCAAAGCAGTCACCTCCTGAGATTATATTGGAGAAGAAAGCAGGAAACAATAGTTCACGATGAAAGAATCTCAGAATTAGCCAAGAGGCAGCCAGGACTTCCGCCTGCCTTGCCATGGCTGCAGGACCACAGCTCCAAGGTTGTGCAACACCTTCAGTAAACACTTCCTGAAGTGGAGACAATGAAGCAGGGAGTTTCATTCTGCCTCACTTCGGTGGAGGCAGGGCCAGAGCTGCAGCTCAGGTGTGAGCCTGCGCTGTTAGAGGCCCCCAGCATGTGGCAAGGGACTCTGCTGGTGCTCGTGCTCCAGCTCTCTCCAGCTGCAGGTAGGCATCAAATCTTTTTCAGGTTCCGTTAAATGTCTGAGAGGTCTGCTTCATTGTCATCTACTCACAACAGTTCTAGCGTGTAAAATATCTTGGCTGGTCCTCTCCTAGCCGTCAATTAATTTCACCAACCAGTCGGGCTGGTCTTAAGCTGTTATTTGGGGGCTGTGATGATGCAAAAACTGTGGAAAAGAGAGAAACGAGAGACCTTGAAATCACACTTGTGTGTCTGATCTCGGAATATTGAGAAATGAAAGAGAAGATTTCAGATGACCTAATTTAAACAAAGAATATGATCTTTGGGTCAAAAAGTGGTGTTCATTAAAATTCATCTTGTCATATTCAGTGCCTTAGAGATAGACAGATCTGACTGGGGATATCTGTGGAAAAGTTTTGAAACAGAGCTGCTATTATTATCGGGGCCAGTTTGGCTCTTTGTATTCCATTTAACAGTAGATTTTTCATTCTTTTTATTTCATGAAAATAAATATAACTAGTAAATAAACAGTTGACAACTTTATATTTGTAAAGAGTTGTAATTTTACCTGAAAAAATGTTGTAGTTAAGTATGATTTGATAATTCACTTTTATTTCCCTGGGTTTATACCCAATACTTGAGAATCTAAAGGTAGAAGATTATTTCTTTTCTTTTTTTTGAAAGAATATTATTTCTTAAGAATATGTTACATCTAACTTGTCTCATGATTTCTGAAAAATTCTCAGTTAGATTTTTGGGTGAATGAGACTTGATAACCCACTTACATTTCCGGAACTTAATTTGGCACATTAGCTGTAAATTCTGGGATCTTTCCCTGATAAACCTTTTCTTGGGCCTTAAAGTGCTTAATGGGACCCAGGAATAAAACAAATGGACAACGACAGATACAGAGTTAGGGAGGGAAAGATTTTCTGCTATGCACCCGATCTGTGCAAGGTCACTAAAAATGGTTTTTGCTACCCTTGGCTTCTGATTTGTTTTTCAGACTTGTAAAATTTTACTTAATATCCTTAAATAGAGGACAGACACTAGGCATTTAATTATGTAACCTAAAATTGCTTCTTTTTAAGTAGAAGTTGATAGCAAGCTTATTTTCCTATATTTCACAGAGATGCTGTCTCCCACAAGTCTTAGGGATTCCATTCTTTTTTTTTAATTTTAATTTTTAATTTTATTTTAAAGAGAGTAAAATCCAACAAAACATAATAGAACAAAGTCAATCAAAACCAAGCAGTAGAACTGGTACAGAACTTCAAAGTAGGATACTAGGAAAACAATAGCTACTGTAGTACATTGTGTTATCTTCACAATAGTTGACTATTTCATCAGGTATAGTAAAATCAAACCAAAAACAAAACAGAATAAAATCGATCAAAACAGACTACTGAATAAAGCAAAAACAATTAATCAGAGTAAAGCAAAACAGTGAGAACAATACTGGGCCTCAAAGACAAGACAGAAGGGAATCCCCCATATTTGCTACATTGCATACTGTCATCTTCCCAAGAGATGCTCAGACTGCTGGCCCCAGTCTGGGGTTTCCATTCTTAATTGAATCTTAAGAACTGCTTGGGTCCTATCTTTGTGAGCAAGCGCAGACCTGCACTGCTGGAATCACCCAGCACGCCGCAAGGGCCTCTAGCCCATTACTAGAGGACAAAGATCCCCTGGATCCGCTAAGTCTCTTCTTGCCAACACTGGGTCCATAACCATTACTATCCTTTGAGAGAAATTGGGCACCCCAGTTGTTTCTGCTCCCCCTGATTAGGCATTCAGAACACAGCAGCAGTAATGTGATGTTCTTAGGAATCTTGCTTAAAAATACCGCTTCACCACCCGCTAAGTATGTGTTGGTGGGAGCAATCTGAAGTTGCTCAAGCGAGAATGGGGAGAACAGACAGCTACACCCTCTCACCTTCCATCTTGAATGGGAAACTGCCCCTTTTCTCTCACTTCCCAGCCTAGATTAGCAAAAGTCTTTCCTTGATCACTGAAATACCCCTGTTAATACTCCTACGGATTTATTTTCCAGCAAAACATAAGAAGTGAAGCGATCTTCATGTCTCCCTCTCCCTCTCTGTTTCCCTGTCTTCATCATCACCCCCATACTGTGTGCCCCTCTGACCATCATTTTTGCTCAGTTTCGCTATGCTTGAAATAAAAGAATGAGATGTAAAATAAGGCCAGAAAGAAAACCACAAACATTTAAAAGTATGTGACAGGTGTTTGTGGCATGGGGAAGTAAATGAGTACTTTCCCAAAGATGAAAAATTTACTGCATTTTGGCAAAATACAGCACAGACGGTACTTTTTGAAATTATTTTATTTCAAACTAGTCATTCCTTCTTGCCATTTAAGAGGACAGGACAATCCAAGAAAGTATATTCAATCTAACTTCAATAAGCCAAAGTAATAGGCTTAATCATGAGATAGTTTGAAGGGATACAGGGACTTTCAGGACTTCAATCAGTGTAATTACATAAATCTTATTTCAGGGCTTGATGTCATATCTCTGTTCAGAGAAATATTTCTTTAAAGACATTGAACAGATCTGAACAAAAACAAAAATATCAATATTATGTACAAACGGTTGAATCTCTAATGCTGCACCCAAAACATTATCAAATAAAGTAGCACTCCAGGTCAAGGTCTGTCATATTTCAGTCTTGTTAATGAGCTTTGGGTTTTCTAAAAATAATCAACAATAATAGAGCAGCAACAACAAAGTCTGTTATTCAACTGAAGCCAAAATGATAATTTTCTTTTCCTTGATGCAGTTTTGCTGAACAAAACTAACATGAGTTCTGTGGGAGAGAGAAAGTACGTATTAAAATAAATTAGTAGAAACATATTGTGTTACACCTTGGATTTGTGTAATCCCTGGGTGTCAGTTATCTGTATTTGTTCCATTAGCTTCAAAATAACTAACTTGACATTATTCATTGGGAGGAGGCATGTCTAACTCCATCCACTAGACAACGATATTCAGGTTTGTTACATCCTGTTAGGTAGATACCTGCCATGTAAATTGTTGTATCTCAGACCTCATTATTTTAGGGGCCTTCTAGCTTTCAGAAAAATAAGATCCTTCAGGTGAAATTCTATCTGCTTTCTTTTGAGTACTTACTGAGTTGCAAGAATGTGGAATGAATTGGAAATTCATTTGTTTCACACTGAAAAGAGTGAGAAGTTGCTAAAGGTTTCTGAAAGAAATATTTATGGTTTGCTTTCTTTGTTTTGATTTTCATTTGGAAGCACTCACTATGAAAGAAACTGCATTCTATAACTAATATACATATATTGAGTTCATATTTAAGAGTCAGTTGATAAGTTTTGATTTCATGAACACGGGAATTCAGAGAGTACTTAGAAGGGTGGATATCCAAGCACACAGCAGGGAAAATGGGTGTTGAGTATATTTGCCTTTTTCCCATCTCACTACTCCCAAATATAGTTTGTATTATCACATCCCATATACAAGGGTCAGGTAGGAAATCAGTATTTCATGACCCAAATGAAGCTTAGACTAATACATCTTATTGGAATCATATACATTATGGTTGAAAACCATTAATACGCCATTTTTAAAGGAGCTACTGAGGATGTATCAGTGACATACAGCTTCATCAATCAATACCAGTGGGACTAATTGCATTGATTGGACAGCACAACACACCAGCAGCGTGTTGGTTCCTTATGGTGGTCTTGTTTTGTGTCTTCAAACTAAAGGAGGCAGCGTTATGTTGTGTCAGCACCGTCAGTTAATTTCTGGCAAGAGCCTTTTTTTTTTAACCTCTTGGCACCTTATTTTTCTGAAGTAATTATGAAAATTTAACTGGATCAAAAGAAATTCATTATTCAGTGTTTCTTTAGATTTTTGTATGTCTCTCCTAGAAATGTTTTATAACTAATGCAATGTACTTATTTATCAAAAATTAATCAAATAGAAATAAAATATATCACAGATTATCTCCATGACAAAAAGAAATCGGTGACTAAGAAACTTGTGACGTTGTTCTTGAATATAATGATGTGCTAAGGCTTATTTCACCATAACCCGTTAGAATTTACTTATCCAAATGGCTATGGCCCCTTCAGAAATGCTGTTAGAGAGTTTGTATTTATTTGCTTGTAATTGTAGAATACTTGATCAAGCATTAGACACCATTTATTTTTCCCCTCCTTTTTCAAACACTTAAACACAAATAAAACCTAAAATTAAGATATTCTTGTGTCAGTACTATGGTTTTAAGTGTTTTTAAAACGTTTCAAAAGAATAAATCTCAGGCCACTAAAGGAAAAGTTCTTTAATTAACACCTAGTTTTAGACTTAAGGAATTTATAGACAATTTAATCACCTTTTCTAATTTTCCAAGATACATATAAATGGCTCTTGAGTGATCAAATCAATTAAAGCAGATGTAAAATGTCAAAATTTGATAGTTTTGAGTTTCTGAAGAAAATTTGAAGACATGTGTGTTGTTTCCTGAGATATTATTAGGATAAACTAAAGCAATAAGAATCCAGTCCTCCCCGGTGACTGGTCGACAGATAATAATTATCTCAGTTCTGTTTGTTTGAAAGTCAATCACATTAACATAAGTTTATATTATTATAGGTGTTAGGTTCCAGGGACTTTTCGAAAAATTTTAATTTGAGATATAGTCTCATAAAATTGCCCAGGCTGGCCTCAAATTTGAGCCATCTGCTCAGCCTCCCAAGTATCTGGGATTAAAGGTGTGAGTCACCACTTTCCAGGCCCTATCTTCATAAACAGTGGGTGTGGTCTTTCTCTACCTTCCCAGTCCCACAGCCATACCTGTCCTGGGTGGACCCGTAGCTGTCGAACTTTCCTCAGCTGCTGTCTTCCACACAGCAGGAACTAGATCATGTGGACAAATGAGAGAAAGTAGAAAATCTAGTGTTAACTTTGGGAAAACTATGAATCTCTCTCTCTTTACAAGACTTACAGAAACAATGTGCCAATGAGTATTTAAGATACAAATAGGTTGTATCAAATGACCTTCCAGCTCTCTTTCAATACAACTGCTTGCTCAGAAAAATCCTTTCAGGTCAGTGATTCTCTTCAAAGTATTTTCTTCTCTAATTTCCATTTTTTTCAATTTTTTGTACAAAAATTAAAGGGTTATTTGTATTGTTAATGCTAGCCCATTCTATGAATCTACTACTGGAGTTTGTTACTATGACTTAGTGCTCAAGTATTGCTATTGGCAAACCTGAGAAAAATATATTAGAATCAGAAATAGTATACTTAGATTATAGCATTTTTATAACATTGTATGGTTTTTGGAGTGCTTTCTTTCAATTATTCTGGGACTCATTGTCTTCTTAAAGGATTAGTTTACCTTCAGCTTCTCTTTTGGCCTCTTCTCCTGCTCTGTGGGGATCCAAGACAACAAAGGGAAATGGTAAAAATCTAAGAGAAATGCCACTAAACCAAGAAACACTGGCCATTTTTGAGTGGCAAAGTACTGAAAGCTATAGATTAAAGATTTAATAGAAAGAGTGGGTTTTTGATATTGTCTATATTTCCTGATGTATGCACACTGATCACTGACATACACTACGTAAGACCTCTATGTGTGGCATCCTTCATTTCCAATACAATAAAGATGACCACTACTAAGACCAGCTTATTTTTTTTTCTGTAGCCAAGTATTCTCTTTTCTTTTCTTCCTTTCTCCCTTCAGTAAGTACTATGAAAGAACTCCCGCAGGCAAAGAAGTATGAAGTTGTTTTTCCCATAAGACTTCATCCACTACATAAAAGAGAAGTTGAAGAACCCGAAAAACAGGTATAGCTTCTGATTTATCAAAGAATTCTAAGTTAGAATAAATATGCGTGTGTATATAATACATATCTAATATACAGGTTGTTATGGTTTATATATAGCCATGTCTTCCAAAGCCTCATGCACTCATAGGTGGGGCTTTTGGGAGTGCAAGAATCATGTGCATGTAATCCCGGATCATGGGTGCATGATACTGGGTTAGTTTACTGATTGGTTTAGCATAATTCTGAGTGTGAATGGTAGATTCACTAAAGAGGGAAGACCCACCCCTGAATGTGGGTAGAATAAAAAAGGAAAGAAGGAAGTCTCCCTGCTTTCTGCCTGGTATGCTGTGGACTGTTTCACCTGTGCCATGTGACCTTATCTTGGAGCCAGCCACTATGGGCTGGAATTTCTACAAATTGTGAGCTAAAATAAACCTTTCCTCTTTAACTTGTGGGTGTCAGGTATAACTGTCCCATCAATGAGAAAGTAAGCAAGAAATATGTATTTTATATATATATATAGATATCTATCTATCTATCTATATCTATCTATCCATCTATCTATCTCCTATACAAATCTGTTGTGTCAAGTAAACTTTGAAGTTTTCAACTGCTTTGCCTCAGAATTGAATAATGGTATTGGTGATATTTATTTGATATTTGACCTTTTAGTCTTCCTTAAAATCTAGCGTTCACCCTTATATTCATTTTAAAAACCAAGTTCTGAGAAGTAAAATAAACTGACCCAGTTATCCAAGAGTATGAACTTTAATATAGTATGATTATTTATTTTGAACACTTTCAAAAATTGTATAATTATACTTATACGTATTTTATCCGTCTAGCATCTGTCTGCCTCTATCTATCTATCTATCTATCTATCTATCTATCTATCTATCCATACACATGTAACTATGGCCACTCAAAAACAGAAGAAAATAAAATGTTGCAAGTGAATGCATGTTAACATATTAATCTGAGGTTTATTTTTTCTAAACTGGCAACCTTAAAATAATTTGTATAATTCTTACAACTTAATTAAACAACAGATTCTCAGCCAACATTACCTGAACAAACTTACTATTTGCAAGGGGAAAGCTTTAAAAATGTTCCCTTCAACAACAATGTTGTAATTACTTACATTCTGAAGTCTTTTGTTGGGAGCCAGGAAGATACACTTAATTGAGACATAACTTATAAATTCACAGAAATATCCTAAAATGCAACTTACCAGGAGCATATTCCACTATGGACAAGATTCCTTATAGTATTTCTTTCAAAACACATTTATAACAGCAGAACCCAAAGTAGACTCTGTTTCTCAAAATAACTATTTATCAACAGAATATTTCTACTGAGTTTAATGGCATTTACATACACTAGACTCTTCTTCAATATAGCTTTCTTCAAGTGATTTGTTGTCTCTTAAAAATATCAGCTATCTTTTTCTGAATATTTTGAGGAGAGTTTGGATATAATTGAAGTGTTTTTCATCATGGGTATCAAGTGATTTCTCCACATCTGTGAAAGCAAGTTTAAGATTTTCTTTTGAAAAAAAAATATTTTGATGCAACATCATGGACCAGTTGCTGGCACATTCTAGATGACCAGTATTAATTTTTCAGGTGATTGAATAGATGGACATGATGTGACTAACATTTACTGAAGATATATTACTTGTTTCATTCATGAATAACTTAAATTGCTGCATGAACCTTAGTGCTTTTCTGATCTGGGATGAAAGTGTATGGGATTTCAATGCAGTGGATTTAGTTTGTGTTTATATCTTAACTTGGTCAATTCTCCCTGCAAAACCCCAGACACACAGACACTTGACATGCTTTTATTTCAAGTGGAATTAATAATGATATTGCTTATAGCATATATAAACTTTGAGATTACTGTATGAAAAGTGAAGCAGGATGCAAATTCTCACTCCAAATTGGAGCTTGTGTTCACCTTGCCATATGCATCCCATCATATTATAATTGTTGTGATTAATTTCCAAGGCTTTAATAGCTTCAGTTCACAGTCAATATGCCTATTTTTTCCTGTTATCTTTCTCAATAAACCCACTACTCAACCTAGATATTCTTTCCTTAACAATATACCTGCTCCTGCCTCTATGTCTCATGTTACAAATTTCTGGCTACTCAAATGTTTATATTTGAAGAGCAGCCTGCCAGTATGTTTTTGTAAGGTTAGTGTGGCATATTCTTTTATCCGTTAACAGATTCTTTCCTCAGGTCATGCTGTAGTAATGGGCATAACTCCACAGTTTATCTCTTGATTTTTAAATCATGCTGATTTTGAATATGTAGTTATGTGTGTGTATGTGTGCACGCGCATGCACCTATGAGACTGCATGCAGCTTTCTCTTTTGTCTTGAAACTGGATCAATTTAAAAGAGGTGTTTTGTATATCTTTGACATGCCTTGCACCTCCTCTCCCCTTGTCTTCAACCTCTGTCTTGAGATATAAACATTCGTTCCATAAACACTTGCTGATTCAAATAAATCTTTACAAAGACTATTAATTTTACTTTGTGAAGAATGACTATAAAATTCTCAGATAATTTATCTATTTAGTTTTCAAAATGATTGATCTGCTCAAAGGGAAAGATGCAGATATTTGTGGTGTCTTATAGTCTACTAAGTAAAAAATGCAAATACTGCTTGATAATGATTAGACAAATAGAAGTAGCCAAATACATATTTATGTATCTTTTTAAGTCACAGAAAACATTTGCACATTTTTACAGGAACAATTTGAAACTGAATTGAAGTATAAAATGACAGTGAATGGAAAGATTGCAGTGCTTTCCCTGAAGAAAAGCAAGTAAGTATTTTTAGCTCTGATATTATCTTCATCTAAAAGAAGTTAGGGTGTACAACATATGCTAATTGAGTCTGTTACTACTTTTGGTCCTCACTAATCAGTTTTCATCTCAACTGACCCAAGTAAGTATTTGTTTCTACTAAAGTAGTGGAAGTTCATTGGGTAAAACAACAGTTCATGACTATTTTGACATTTTAGATTTAAAACACAGTGAAGGAGGTGGAGCAGACATACATTCTATGAAACATAAAATGGAGAGATCCTAATGTACTTTTCTATAACTTTAAAAATTTCCTCTATATTATTAGAATTTATTATTCTAACACTGAAAGATTATATTTTAAAACCATTTGGAGAAATGAGCAAGACATATACAAGTGAATTAAACTCTAGAGCCAAATAAAAAGTCAGCAGCAAAGCTGGCCTCTCCTTATTCCAGCACCAATGGTTTTTCTATCCATCAATCCACTTACCTATTTTCCTCATTAATTACAATATCCTGTTGTTCCTTCATTCTCTTCAAGTGGTTGATCCGAATTCAACAAATCTTCAATGCCAGCAGAGCCCTAAATCCCTAATGCCACAAGTCTCACCCAGAACTTGATCCTCCTATTTCTTGACTATTTCTAAACTAGTTTTTCCCATATCTCTGCTTTTAATCCCTGTGTCATTCTTTATAAAGGAGCAAGATTTTCTCAAAAAAAAAAAAAACCTAGTTTATTATCTTTCGCAAATCAACAAAATAGACTGAAATTTGGAACCAATATGGCATAATGGAAATAGTACAGACTTTGAATTCAGGCCAATCTGAATGTGATTCTTTGAACTCTTTCTTCTCATACGAACATAAAGAAAGCAATATTTATCTCATACGATTGAATTGAATGGTGCACATTACATTTTTAACACAGTGCCTGCTCTAGAGATCTTCTAACATTGCCTGTTTTTTAAAAAAACGTACTAACTACTCACACAGTTTGAAATCAACTTAAGTGCTTATTGATAAGTGAATGGATAAAGAAATTGTGGTGTATGTAGAATGCATGCAGTGATCTATTATTTAATTTTAAAAAAGGAAACCCTACCATTTGCAGATGGATCTGGATACCATTACACAGAATGAAGTAAGCCAGGAGGACAAGCACTTTGCAGGATGTCATTTATGTGTGGGATCCAAAGAAGTCTAACTCATAGAAACAAAGGCTGGGGAGGGGCTGAGGGACAGAGGAGGGAGTGGGGGACATGTGGATCAAAGGGTACAAACTGCCAGTTGTAAATGAGTTAGCTCTGGATATCTACTGTGCAGTGTAGTGTTTGTGGTTAGTAATAATGTGTTTCATGTCTAAAGTTTGTTAACAGAGTAAGTCTTAAGCATTCTCAACACATACAAATGAATATGAGGTGACAGGTTAACCAGCTTGATTGTGCTCATGATTTCATAATGAATTTGTGTATCAAACCATCACATTGTACAGCTCCAAGATCTTCATTTTAACTTATCGTGTATACCTTATATGCACATGCTCACAGACCCACAGGCACACAGACACACAGACGGACACCCTCCCACACACATAGTCACCTCTTCATATCCTCGAAGGACTGGTTCCAAGGCACCCCAAACCTACTAAATCCTCAAATTCTCAAGTCCCTTATATAAAATTGCATAATATTTGCATAGAACCTACATACATCCTCCTGTATACTTTAAATCATCTTTTGATTACTTATTATGCTTAATTGAAAGTAAATGATGTGTAAATAGTTGTTATATTGTATAATTTAGGGAATAATAACACCAAAAAATCTGTATGTAATTAATTCAGATGCAATTTTTTTCCAAATATTTTCTAGCTGAGATTGGTTGAAAACTAGGATGTGTAACTCATGGAGATGTTGATTGTCTGTATACATACATCCAGGCTACTATTTTTGTTCAAAAACTTTTTAAGAAGCTTAGTGAAAATGCCAGAAGGGCCCTAACTATCCAATTTGAATCCATTCCCAATGAGCTCTGCTCTGGAGTCACTGGGAATTGAGAAGGACTTGGGGGAAAGTGCAGTTATCCCAGAGCGGGTAGAAACATTCTTCATTCACACCCTTAGTTTTTTTTTTTATTAACTTTGGCCCTCTCAGTTCTGCTTCTTGCTAAAGGCCTTCCTCAGATAAGCCTGCAAAGTCCCACGAGGAAGCAGGCTGTTCTACCCTGCTCAGAAATGTCCCTTCCCTGCTCACCTTTCCAGGTTAAGCAACCTTTTCATGCTTGAGCTTGTCTTCAGGGATCCGAAGGAGGAGTTGTTGAATTACAATTTTTCTGTTCGCCCTGGAACAACTCATTTTGATCAACAGACTTCACTATTAGTGCGAGTAACTCAGAATTTTTTTTTCTTTCTCCAGGAATCTTCTTTCTTCAAACTACTCAGAAACATACTATAAGACCTCTGGAAAGGAGGTCACCACAAGCCCACAAATCAAGGTATAACAGTCTTTCAGATTCTTTGTTAATGGGAGAATGACCCACAGACTTAGCACAGTGTCCTCTCTAGGCAAATAGAAGGGAAACAACATCTGTAGCCTTGAGAATTTTTTTCACCAGTAATAGTAAGTTAACTGACTTTCTAACTCTTTCGCATTTTACTCAGCAAAATGGCATTCCTTGGCAACACTAGTAACCTTCTCCATATTTCAAGGAAGGTGGGTAGAAGGAGTGTGTTTTTCCTTTAATTTTATTTATTTATTTATTTTTTATTTAAGAGAAAAAAGGCACATATAGGAAAGACAAAAAGCAAAAGAGAAAAACAAACAACAGCGAATCCACAACAGTAACATTACAGGTTAACAAGACAAGATGATAGGAACTTGACAATAGTTGCTCTACTGTTACCTTCAACACGGTTGTTTACATTAACAGATATAGACATACAAAACTGATCTAATCATATGAGTATTAACCGATCTTTCTCAATAACTAACACGTTCAGCAGTGTTTTCTGCAGCATAACGTTCTGTAGCGTGGAGAATTATCCCAGTTCTGATCACTTCCCTCAAACTCGTCTGTCTGCTCAATGGCAATGGTAGCGTTTCGTGTGTTCCTTAAAAGATGCCAATCCGGATCCCTCTCCAGAATGAGCACGTGACAGTGGGCAGCAATGCTTTCCTCTTGGAGATTCCTTAAAATATTTTTGCTACACAGTGATACACAACTTTACATGGTATAGGGATGCTACTGATTTCCTAACGTTGATTTTGTATCTATGTACACTATTAAACTTAGTAACTCAATCTACAAATCTTTTGGTGGAATTTTTGGGGTCTTCTATGTGGAGTATTATGACATTGCAAATAATGATAATTTAACTTCTTCCTTTCTTATCCTTATGCCTTTTATTTCTTTTTATTGTCTAATTGTTCTGGCTCAGTTTTCAGAATCTGAAGGAGTAAATAAGGACTAAAATGTACAATAGATATTGTAAAGTAGGAAGAAACTGTCCAAAAGGAAAGAGGAAATAAGGAGGGAGAAGGGTAAAAGGCAGGAAGGGGAAAGAAAAAAATACTAAAAAAGAGGGATAAAATGGAAACAAAGCTTTGTAAATAAGGAGGGTAAGAGGGGTTTAAGGGAGGGCAGGGGATAGGAAAAAAGAGGAATCAAGATATATCATATACAGGTACAAGTGCCCTATGATGAATATGATCATTATGTATATCTAAATTGTACCAATAAACCTAAAAAAAGACTTTGCATGGGCCAACTCCTTATCTGTCCCAGGTTAGGTAAGTGCTTCAGGGAACAGCAACATGAAAAATGTTAGCAAATGAAAGGAAGGAATATTGTGCAGGTTCACTTCAACCAGGTGGAATTCTTCACATAAATTATTAAGTAGAAATGAAATAGGATGACCTGTCATTTTGGAAAAAATCTAGAAGGTTTTAGAAAATAATTAATGAACTGTTAGTCAGTGAGGCTAAAAAATAAAAGCCTGACTGGGCATGGTGGTGCAAGCAGCTAATCCCAGCACTCAGGAGGCTGAGGCAGGAGGATCACTGTGAGTTAGAGGCCAGCCTGGGCTACAAAATGAGTTCAAGGCCAGCCTGAACTCCACAGAGAATCTCCATCTCAAAAAAAAAAACAAAAAAAGAAGGAAATAAAAAAAGAAGAATAAAAGCCTGGTGTTTTGGGGACTCAGGTTTTAAATTTATAGTCACTCAAAGCATTTCTTCTAGACAGTATTTAACATGTTAGTCCTATTTCAGAAGCAGCAATATGTAATTAACACTGTATCAGTATTTTCAATCATTAACTGACATTAAATACTTTAACACTTAAAAAACTCATATTTAATTAGTTTTTCATATCTCTAAGTTGATTCTTGTCTAGCAGAAAATAGTTTGAAAGGATTATAAGTCCTGTGTCAAGATTTCAAATTTAAATTTATGAATGAATCTGAAAACCATGAATACTTCCCTCTACAAAACCCCTTTCCTTTTATTTACCTATTTTTTTAGGATGATTGTTACTATCAAGGACACATCATTGATGAAAACATTTCTGATGCTAGCATCAGCACATGTAGGGGCCTAAGGTAAGACTTTGTTAAGGTTTTGTGTGTACCTGGGATAATGGTGTGAGTTTAATAAATCTGAAGACTCTTACATATAATTATTTATACAATAGTTGAGCATGAATTCTAAGGGGTAAAAAATTTTGAAATTCGAAGGACATTTCTCTTTGTACTGGCATATGACTTGCACACCTGTATTGCTTTAAGAGTCCTATTTATTTATTTGCTTGTTTTAAAAGTGTAGGCTTTTGAAACTTGGAATTAAATCAGAATCTTTAGGGAATAGAAGTTCCTTTCCACCCTCTCCCCAATGTTGAATTCTTCCTAGCTTGTCTTAGTCATACCTATAGCATGCATTTCTGTCTGTTACTGACTTTCTGTGCATCTGTCTATAATAAGGGTCTCTTATAATTCTCAGACTCAATTATCTAATTTCCCCCCATATTCCTAGTTGAAAATCACGCCAAATCTTGATATGAATGTGCTCTAAACCAAACTAATGATTATCGCAGAAATTTTTCCTGTGCCCTGAATCTTGACCAGTGGTACCATCAAATAATCACTTGCCTAGTCCAGAAACTTACTTCCTTGAGGACTTTTTGTAGCCTCCCATGGTCAATCCCTTATCAAGACCTATGGATGGTAACCTCAAAA
>RJWM01007969.1:0-75396 GCA_004363535.1 Dasyprocta punctata | reverse complement strand
TTAAAAATAGCAAAGGACCATGAAATATCAACCCAACAGATGCAAGATGGTGCAAAGAATAACATAAGATTGATTGGAATCAACAACAACCACCAAAAAAAAAAACAAAAAAACAAACAAACAAACAAACAAAAAGAAAACACAAAAAACAAACAAACAAACAAAAACCCAAACCAAAGCAAAAACCAGAGGACAGAGCAAATGACTGAAAGAAAATCTGTCCACAGAAGAAATGGCAAAAATCTTCCAAGCTTGGAAAAAGTGTTCGACATACAGATAAATTAAGCAAATAGAACTCCAGTTATCTATGACCAAAAACAAAAACAAAGACAAACAAACAAACAAAACATACACCAAGGCATATAATAGTCAAGATTCCAGAAATTCAGCACAAGAACAGAATATTAAAAGATATCAGAGGAAAGAAACAAATCACCTGTAAAGGAAAGCGCACCAGAATCACAGTAGACTTTTCAACACAAACCCTTAAAGTCAAGGAGAGCTTGAAGTGACGTATTTCAAGTCCTGAAGGAAAACAACCTCCAACTCAGACTGATGTACCTCACAAAACTATCATTCAGAATTGATGGGGAAATAAGATACTTCCATGACAAAGAATACCTGAAGAAATTTGTGCCCAACAAGTCAGTACTGCAAAATGTTCTGAAGGATATTCTAGAAAGAGGTAAGGAAGAACACAGTTTCATGAGCAACAATAGAAAGAGCTGGCCAGGTAAAGCAAGCAATTAAACAGAAAGGAAAGAAAGGAATCAACAATGTATATGGTCTTAATTCACCAATCAAAAGAAATAGACTGGGATAACATATCAAGAAACAAGATCCATTTAATCCTAGCACTCGGGAGGCTGAGGTAGGAGGAGCATTGTGAGTTCGAGGCCGGCTTGGGCTACAACGTGAGCGCAAGGCCGGCCTGAGCTGCATAGTGCGACCCTGCCTTAAAAAACTAGGGCCGGGAGTTTGGCTCAGTGGCTTAAGTGCCTGCCCTGGCAGGTGCGAGGTTGTGAGTTCGATCCCCGGTGCAGAAAAAAAAAAAAAAAAAAAAAAAAAAAAAAAAAAAAAAAGAAACAAGATCCAACAATATGGCTATATAGAAGAAACACTTAACTAAAAGAGAAATGCATAAACTGAAAGTCAAAGAATGGAAAACAATCCTTGTGGTGACACAAACCCAGAAAAAACCTGGGTAGTTATTCTATTTGCAGACAAGTGAATTTCAAGCCAAGACTGATCAAGAGAGGCAAAGAAGGTTTTTGCATACTTGTTCATGGAACACTCCAAGATGAAAAGAAAGTGATTATATATATATATATATATATATATATATATATATGTAACAAATAGCAGTGCCCCCAGCTATATAAAACAATATTAACAGACATGAAGAATCAAATAAGCACTAACACAGTTCTAACAGGAGATCTCAACACTCCATTGTCACAAATAGAAAAATCAATTAGACAAAAAATCAATAAAGGAATATCAGAATTGAACCAAGTCTGTGAACAAATGGACTTAGTAGATGTATACAGAGTGTTCCATCTCACAACATCAGACTACATAATGTTCTCAGCTGCCCATGGGGTGTTCTCCACAGTGGACCATATATTAGTTCATAGAACATGTTTAAGTAAATGCAATTAATTGAAATTATCTCATGCATATTGTCAGACAATAATGCAATGAAGTAGGAAATCCATGGCAAAAGAAACCACAAAAAACTTCATAAACATATGGAAATTACATACTCTCCCAAGTCACCAGTGGGTCATAGATGAAATTAAAGCTGAAATTAGACAGTTTCTACAATTTAATGATAATGCTGATAAAACATCCTGGAACTTATGGAACATAATGAAAGCAGTTCTACAAGGGAAATTTATAGCAGTGAATTCCCACATCAGGAAATCTGAGTAAGTGCAAATAACCTAATGTAGTACCTCAAACTTCTAAGAAAAAGGACAATTAAAGCCCAAACCTCATACAAGAGAGGAAATTGTAAAAATCAGAGCAGAAATTAATGCCATGGAGACTAATAAAACAATCCAAACAATCAATGAATCAAAGAGTTGGTTCCTTGAAAGATTAAGAAAATTGACAAACTCTTAGCTAATCATATATATAAAAAAAGGAAAGAAAACACCTGAAATGCATGCAATTAAGATGAAAAGGGTGAAATCATAACAGATCCTGCAGAAACCCAAAAGATCATTAACACCTACTTAAAGAAACTGTTATTCAAATAAGATGGAAAATACTGAAGAAACAGACAGATTACTAGATACATATGAATTACCAAAGCTGAAACAAGAAGATATAAAATGTATAAACTATCCAATGAAATTGAAAGATGTAATTGTAGATTAATGAATGAATTTGAAGTTGAAGATGTAATTAAAAATCTACCAACAAAGAAAAGGCCAGGTCCTGTTGGATCTACTGCTTAATTCTACAAGAAATTTAGAGTAGTTCTAATACCACTACTGTGCAAACTCTTTAAAAAAATCGAAAGGGAAGCAATACTACCAAACTCATTCCTGGAAGCAAGCATTACCCTAATACCAAAGCCAGGGAAAGATCCAATCAAAAAAGAGAACCACAGGTCAATCTCCCTAGTGAACATAGATGCAATAATCCTCAATAAGATACAACAAACAGAATGTAGTAAATCATCAACAAGATTATACACCACGACCAAGTAGAATTCATCCTAGGGATGTAGGGATAGTTCATACAAAAATCAATAAATGTAATAAACCATATCAACAGAACCAATGACAGAACCCACATGATACTCTCAATAGATGTGTAAACAGTATTTGACGAAGTCTAACACTCAGTCATGGTAAAAACCTTACAGAAAATTGGAATAGGTGGTCTTTATTTCAATCTAATAAAAGCCATCTATGACAAACCAATAGTCACATTATATACTACATGGTCAAAAACGGAAAACTTTCACTCCAAGATCAGGAACAAGACAAGAATTTCCACTATCTCCTCTCCCATTCAATATAGCCCTGGAAACATTGGCCAGAGGAACTAGGTAAGAGAAAGAAATAAAAGGAATAAGGTTAAGAAAGGAAGAAATTAATTATTATCATTTGTGGATGCCACGGTATTCAACACAGAAGACTCAAAACTCCACAAAGAGACTTCTAGATTTAATAACCAAATTAAATAGTGTAGCTGGATACAAAATTAACACTCAAAAATTAATAGCATTCTTGTACACAAATAGCAATCTCACTGAGAGACAAATTAAGGAAAGCAAGCCCTTCAGAATAGCATTGAAAAAAATAAAATACTTAGGAATCAGTCTAACCAAGGAAGTAAAAGACCTCTACACTGAAAACTATAGTACTCTGAAAAAGAAGATTGCAGAGGATATGAGAAAATGGAAAGATATCCCTTGTTCTTGAGTAGGAAGAACCAATATAGTGAAAATGGCCATACTTCCAAAATTACTACACAGATTTAATAATGCAATCCCAATCAAAATATCAACAGCATACCTCATTGAATTAAGAAAAACAATCCTAGAATAGCAAAAACAGTTATGGGAAATGAAGGCAAGCCAGGGGGCATCAGAATACCTGATTTGAAATTGTACTACAAAATTATTGTGATGAAAACAGCGTGGTACTGGCAAAAAACAGATCTGAGGATGAATTGAACAGATTAGAAGACACAGAAACACCTCAAAACACACTCAGTCACCTTATCTTTGACAAAGGGGCCAAATCCATTCACTGGAAGAAAGCCTCTTTAATAAATGGTGCTGGAAAAATTGTCTTTGCATGTGCCAAAGATTAATCCTATTGGAAGATAAAATAGGTACAACTCTTAAAGACATAGATGTGGGCAAAAGCTTTACAAAAAACACCATGATCACACAGAACAATACAAAGAATCAAGTGGAATCTCATCTTATTAAAGAGCTTTTGCACAGCAAAATAAACCACCAACAGTGAAAATACGACCCATACAATGGGAAAAAATTTTTTCCAGCTGTTCCTCAGAAAAAAAGGCTAACATGTAGAATATATAAAAAACTAAAAAAATCAGACCTCAAATTTAAAAACCCAATTCAAAAATGGGAATCTGAACAACAAGACACTTCTTAGATGAAGAAATACAAACAGAAAATAAATATATGAAAAAACATTCAACATCACTGGTCATTCAAGAAATGCATATTAGAACACTGAGATTTCATTTCATTCCAGAAAGAATGACTATTATCAAGAAATCAACTAATAAACAAATGATGGCAAGACTGTGGGGAATAAAAGCAACCCTTCTCCACTGTTGGTTGCAGTGTAGACTGGTGAAACCACTGTGGAAATCAGTGTGAAGGTTTCTCAAAAAATTAGGACTACAGGTTCCATTTGACCCAGCCATTCCCCTTCTAGGTATTTTCCCAGAGGAATTAAAAACATAATACCACAGTGATGTATGCAACCCATGTTTATAGCAGCACAGTCTGTAATAGCTAAATCTTGGAAACAGTCCAAATTCCCATAGTGGAGGAATGGGTAAAGAAGATGCGGTATTTTATACAATGGACTACTATTCTGCTATAGAGAAAGATAACCTGAGGCATTTGTAGGTGAATAGATCCATCTGGAGACCATAGTGTTAAGTGAAATAAATCAGACACACATTGTTTCTCTGGGGTGAGAAACCAAAAGTGTAAATAAGAAACAAAATGTGTAATAGATATTGAGAAATGGGAAGAAAATGCTTGAATGCAAAGGAGAACTTGGGAAAAGAAGAGACGGAAAAGAGGGAAGGGAAAAGAAGAAAGGAAGAGAATAGAAGGAAAAATGGAAGTAAAGCTTTTGTAAATAAATAGGGGAACAGGGGTGAAGGGTGGGGAGGGGAATAGTAATAAAAGAAGAATCAAGATAAATCATGCACAGGTACAGATTCCAATGATAGATGTTATCATTATGTATATACAAAATGTACTGATAAAATGAATTTAAGAATACTAGATGTGATCCTTAATTATGACATATCAATTTGACTTGTGTAAGACATGCCTGGCAGATTAATAATACTTTGGAATGATTGACATATAGGCCACAAACTAAGATGTAGGTGGTACTAACCAATAGGCTAAGAGCTTGCAGAGAATAAAAAGGGAAAGAAGGAAACCTTCTCCCTTTTTCTTTGGAGAAGGTTAAATCCTCACCATTGCCTTTGAATGTTGGTCTCTTGTTTCTTCAGGCTTCCAGTCCAGACTCTTCAGTCTTTCAATTTAGTTAGATCTTTTGGCTTTCCAACACAGACCTGCACTGGTTATTTTACAGTGAGCTTCCAGGACTTCCATTTTTAACTGCTATTGGATTTGGCTCTCCAGCCCACAGATGGCCATTTTGGATTCTTCCACCTTTGATTTTGCAGACAGCCATTGTGATTCTTCTCTTGATTCTGTAAGGCTACTTAATAAATCACTTATATAATATGCATGTATTTTATATGGATTCTGTTTTTACAATAAACCTTAACTAATACAATAGAAAAATGGAGAATTTATTTTGAGACTTTAAATGAAGATAATAATTATCCAGATGTAAGAAAATGCATGTCACTTATGGTAAAACATTAAATTAAATATGCCTACGTATTTGACAAGAGAGAGATAAGGATGAGAATCCTTAGATGATCTATAATAAAAATAAAAAACAATAACAACAGTATCAGTTAATTGCCCACTATTACATGACAGGTGATGTGCTTCTCACTAAGCATATATTTTCTCATATATGATTCTCAAGTAAACCCTGCAATTTAGATATTATCATTCTGCTTTTGAGTCCCAGAGAGTGCCTTGCTCAAAGACAAGTTTTGTAAGTTTAGAATTAACAGAAATCTATTTAATATCAGAAGACAAATGGATCTGGTAGTTGATTAACAAAATGACAAAAATGATGGTAACATCAATAATTATAACTGATAATGTTTATTTTGTACTTAATATATACCTTTCATATATATATATACATATATATATATATTCTTTCTTATGATCGCAGTGTGTCTCTGAGACAGGCACTATGATTATTCTCATTTTACAGACAAGATAATTAGGCACTGAAAGATTGTGTACCTTTCCTAAGAGTCAAGATCTTAGGGAATGTCCTGCAAAATATCATCTTTATCCTTTCCCAAATTCTGATCCTGTTGGGAAAGATATTAAAGCAATCAGCAATTAGAAAATGAAGCTATCAAAAAGATGTATTTCTGTGGGCAATTGAATCCCTAAGAACAATCCTCAAGAATAGCTCTGTTAGCTTTGCTACACCTAAGCAGGTGGTAGGGTTCCTCCAAGTGATGGAGAAGGCTGAACAGAGGAGGCGAGCCCTCTGTTGGTGGACCTGTTTGTGTGTGTGTGTGTGTGTGTGAGAGAGAGAGAGAGAGAGAGACAGAGACAGAGAGAGAGAGAGAGAGAGAGAGAGAGAGAGAGAGAGAGAGAGAACAAAACAAAACAAAGCAAAACAAAACAAAACAAACCCCAGATATTAAAACTTGAATTCTTGGCTGGTGATTTAGCACAGTGGCTCAAGCATTTACCTGTTAAGTGAGTTCGATCCCTCCTACAAAAACAAAAACAAAAACAAAAACAAAAAAACTTAAATTCTTTCTTTCCCTTGGTAAATTCACTAACCAGGCATGTTATACGCTCTCAGGGTTAGTGAGGCGGTGAAGAGAGACCTGGAGGACAAAGCTGATGGAATCCCTCTCTGTGGAAGGAAATAGCAAGAATGTAGAACAGTTTCCCCACAAGAGATGCCCTATGGCAAAGCAGATCCACTCCCAGATACACACAGGTGTTCTCTGTTCTCTGCTGCATGTGAATAAGACAGTCAGTTCAGAGCACTTGGTATGCTGTCTAACTTTTAAGCACATAATAAATTGTAGCAGTTAATGTTATTATTAACATGGCGATATTGTCTAGTCTTGCAGTCTAGTTTTCAGAACATGCATGCTTAACTTTGCATTGCTGCCCAAGGTACATTCATGGGAGGGGAGTGTGATCTTTCACCAGGGTAGCTGCCTCTTACCCTCACCCAGCTAAGACAGAACAAAGGAGAGGTGGAAGTACGTAGCGTGCATCAATATCTCTCAGCGGCCATGCAGGGTGCCTTTGGGCATCACTCAGTGGGCAGAAGTCCACCCTGCAGGGCCCAGCGGTCGTTTTGGAAACTCAGGCTTTGATTTTTTCCAAATCAGGCTTAACCAGGTCTCCAGTAAAACAAAAGTAATGTTTTTTTTTTAAAATTATTTTTATTTTTTTTTAGCAAACTACTGCTTTGTCCACGAACACCTTGTCAACTTCAAAGACTCTTTTCTGTGGGAGCTAAACAGCTTGAGCAGAATGCTGCCAATTTACAGAAAGTTTGAAGATTCTTTGATGGGAGCAACAACTTTTTCATTAATTTGGAAGGTTATTTTATGAAGGACTGACAGATTTTCTTTTAAAAAGAAGGTAAAGTGAAAGATACTTTGACCAAAGTTCATTTTGTCTTCTGAAGTTCCAGGAGGATGCAATCTGAACCTTGAAAGCTTTTGTGCATGTGTGTGTGTGTGTGTGTGTGTGTGTGTGTGTGTAAGAGAGAGGGTGTGTGTGCGTACATGAGTGGCTGACATTTTTGTATGCTTGTTTTGTGACTTTACTGACTTACAGGGAGCTCACTGTGTGCTAGGCATTGTGTTGCTTTTTTGAATAATTTTATTCAAGACCATCTAAGCTGTTTAATTCTGCATCTCTAGTGTCTCAATACTGCCTTATACATAGTTGGTACTCAGTAAATATTTATTTCATATTGGATAAATGAAATACTAGAAACCATTAGTTAATAGGAAAAGTATTAAACTGGTGATGAGGAAAAAGTTTGATATTTTATAGTTTTACATCCTTGCTCTTAAACAATGAATATTTATTTTGTTCCTAATGTGTGATAGGAAGCGTATAAAATTCTGAGTAGTTAGATAAACAAACTCACTGTTTCTAGACTTACTGGATTTAACTTGTTGGCCAGGATATGCCAATATCAACTGGTGAATCTGGAGATTAATTAAAATCTCCTAGTTCATTTACAGATTTCTCTTTTAACATATTTGGCAAGAGTGTCACTTTGCTGCTTGCAGTGAACATAAAGCCTGAGTTTTGATGTCTCTGAGTTGAAGATGTGGTGGGAACAGTATTCCAAATATTGTTTTATGCTTCTGAGAGTTAAAAAAGTGACATCTTTTTGTTTACTTTTGTATTTTACTAAGTTAAATACAGACATTGGCTTTACTTTTATGAGAAAAAAATGAACCTTAGGAGAAGGAGGAAGAAGAGGAAAAGAAGGAGAAGGAAGAGAGGAAAGGAATTATTTTTTATTATTTCTTGAAGATCTACCCGAGTGTCAGGTTTTGTTTTGGCAACTTAACATGTTATCCCCAATCCTTAAAGTATCTGCAAGGTAGAGATTACCATTCTAGTTTTACAGGTAACAGAAACCGATCTTGGAAAGGCGTTAGTCATGTTACATAATTAGTAAGTAGAAGGCACAAAGAACTCACACCAAAGTCTGCCTTTTGGAAGGGAAGGCTGCCTTACATCAGAGTGGATAATCATATGACCAAGAATATTTTGCATAATCTAAAGTCTTTTTATTTTATTCACTTTTGGACATCCCAGAACTATTTCTTCAAATTTAACTTTATTATTTATAAATATGATGTCTGGACAAAAGAATCAAGAAAAAGATTGTATCAAGGGACTCAATTGTCACTAAACTATAAATAACTAAGAATGTAAAAATTAAATTATTGTTCTAAAATACAATAGCATAAATGTAGCACATCATAAAACATATATATTTCAAGTGAGAATACCTTCCCTTGTATTTTGGCTCAGCTTATTCAACTCACATATTTTTAAATAATTTATCTCCAACTTCTAAAAATACGGCCTTTATTCTTTGATCTTAATCCTATTTTTCATTCATAGGAAAGTGATATTTTTATGGGCCAGTGAAGCTTATATACCAATGAGTGACATTTAGATATGATAGTTATTTCCATGCTAGTAGAATTAATCTCTTCAAGGGGGAGATTTAAAGTCCTTCTCTTTATTTTTGGCCTATCACTAAAAATCTTGATATACTTTGTGCAAAAGGAGCAAAACCTTCAATAGAACTTTAAAATTTAAATATGGCAAACTTTTGATTAAGATTCAGTACGGTACATTTTTCCTAAATCACCTTTGTATCATCTTTTATGACAAATAATTCGTAAGTGTTTTACGTTTTGATTAGGTTAAGCTATTAGAAACAGAGGCCGTCTCATAGTATTATGAATGTATTGAATACCATGGTGTATGAGAAAATGATTACAATGTATTTTGCAGTTGTAAAAATGAAAAAAAAATACATGTTTATGAATGAGGAATTAGAGCATTTGTATTAGATTAAATTAATTTTTAAAAATAAGTAACTTGGATTGATCCTGCTTAAATATTGATTTTTTTTATGGTTTAGTTTTATATTCAGTCCTGACTTGGAAGTCTTTTTTTAAAATTTTTTGTCAATAGAGCTTTCTACCTTTCTAGAGGTAGTGACAGTCAGGATGGTTAAACGTACAATTTTTCTTCCTTTATCTGTCATTCTCCTCTCTTTTTTCCTCCCCTTCTTGAAGCCTTATTTTTTGCAACAATACATCCATTACTAATGGTGAAACAGGTCAAATATAAACAATGCTGGTGATGTTTTAGGGTTTTCTTTTTTTTCAGTTTTTTTTCCCTGTCTTTTTAGTTTGTCCTTTGACAAGGTTCATGGCAGGTAGTAAATTGCTATGAGAAACATGTTAGTTTGTGGTCGGTACTGGGGAGTGGGCTTGACCCCCACTGACTTGTTTCTAATTTTCATGGTGAAGAGAAGCCACCTTTCCAGCTCGCATTAAACTGGTATTGAGCTTGGGTGTCCTTTGCCACAGAGGCCCTGGGAATCACTTTTTCTGCCTATTTACTTTCGGTATCAGTTTTATGACTGTGATCATGAGGTTTTGTTGGAAAATTTAATATAACTGAGGTGGTAAGATTTTTTTTAAAAAGGGAAGAAAGAGAAAAGTGATTCTGTTTTGGTGGTAAAAACCCCAAAGGAAACTCAGATTCAGCATAAATCACATACCCTTGTTAGTATTCAGCACTTAGATAAATGATAGCACCAGGATGTTTGAGCAAAGAGTGGAAGATGATAGAAACAGCCCTAATCATGAAGGAAGGAGACAAAAACAGCAGAATAGGTGATGGTCCTCTGCTGGGAGCAGGTGAGGCTAATGTATCTATTCCTGACAGTTGAATACCCGAGGATGGACAGATTATAGGCTTTCACTGAGAGAATTTTGGTGGAAGATTAAGGTTTTTAATATGAATTCCTTCTGGTGACAATTATCAGTTTGAAGGAACTGTATTATACTTTGCAGGAAGAGGGCACAGAGCTCAGGTCACTGAATGCTCAGTCTTTTCATTGTGCTTGAACCGTCCTGGGCAGCAAAATGCATGCCTGATTTAAACCACAAAACCAAAGGCAGACAGGCATTCGCAGAGAAAGGAAGTAGAGGTGGAACAAGCTCTTAAGACTTTAATCTTACATGGGTATCAGGGGAAAAATAGCCTAAAGAAATGAATATTAACAACACAACCTACTATATCATTGTCCTTTAAACATAATTACTTTATATTCGTTATTCTTGAAGCAGGAGAAGTTTTACACTGTCAGCTCTCCATCTCCCGTCCCTATTTCCAGCTTCAGTGATTAAGTATATTAAGCATTCGTCACTGTTTTAAATTTTAATTTCTTTGTTGTGATTATTCCATGGCTTCAAAGCCAAAGGTTACTTTGAAGCATTTTATATTTTACTTCCTAATATTTTAATAGGATATTTGTATCTTACAAGGAGAATAATGAAGTGAAAGGTGTTATTTTTATATAGGATAAAGGAGAAGGTAGAAAAATGAAGGGAACCCATAGCTGGATTTCATATGACTGGATGTACAATACATAGTCACAGAGAGAGAGAGTGAGAGACAGAGAGAGAGAGAATGAGAGAGAGAGACAGACAGAGAGACAGAGACAGAGAGGCAGAGACAGAGAGACATAGAGACAGAGATTATGAAAATGCTATTAAATCACTTTTGATAAATTGTTCATATTTTTTCTTTGTGCTCTTTTTGTTTAGTTGATTTCCTTTCTTTCCGTTATTGTTTTGTTGTGCTTTGTGATTTGGTACCATTTTTCTGCACAGGTACAGTGGTGAGGATATGTTTAGAGTGTTTCTTTTTCTTTTTATTCTAATTGTTTAAACTTAAAATATTGAATGCGTGATGGCCAGAGAGCACTTGTTTCCAGTCCTTGTTAATGAAGCCAAGCTGTATGTTAGGGCTCGGGTATAAATGTCCTCTCCAGACATCACGTGGTCATAGGCAGAGAGTTTTGAAGGTGGCTGGATTAGGGTGTGTGAGACTGGGATTGAGGATATGAAACTGGGATTAAGAATGCCCAGTCCTGGGTGTGGGTGACACCACACAAAAAGCAGGTATCCTGGATGGAATATAAAGAGACAGAAAAAAAAGCTGTTTTGTTACTTTGTGATTTTGCTGCCTTCTGCCTGCTCTGGTTTGCCATGGACTATTTCTCCTTTGCAATGCCCTTCTGCTATGCCACCCTGCCTTGGAGCCAGTTATCTATGGACTGAAACTTCTACAAACTGTGAGTCAAAATAAACCTTTCCTCCTTTAACGTTGGGTGTTGGATATTTTGTCTCAGCAATGAGAAAAGTAACTAAAGCATTATTTTTCACTGGGCTTCAGATATTGTATTCTTTACCAATTTGCCTTGGTAAAACTGCTTCTTAATGGAGAGACAATGCCTGAACATTGCCTTTAATGACTAACCTCGGGGGTCGGTGGTGAGGGGCACTGTGATGTGAATCAGCTTTATGACTTTCCTTACTACTTCCTCACAAGTGAAACATTGGAAACATGAAACAGCTCTGTTTTGGTATGGATATAGCACAGTACCACACATGGGTGAGAGGACATCTTTGCAACTTTGATGTTGTGATCCAGCAAGACGTACATTTGGCCGCTTTGGAGAGAGTACAGTGTCATAGTCACAATTCACACCCCTTGGAAGTGGTGCAACTCCCATACATATGAGACCAGGGCAGGATAACGCCCAGCAGAACAAGAACTGCAAGTGCTCCCATCTGTGGGAAATGTGTTTGGTGCCTCTGCAAGTTTCACTACTCTCAGGATTGGAGTCAGAGCCATCATTATCCCCAGAGGTTACCTGATACAGTACCAGCTGAGACAGTCTTGAGGCAAAAGAGCCATTACAGATTCAGCCCAGTTGTTGGCTGAGTATCCTACGATGGGGCTTCGATGTTGTGGCATGTATCCTAAATCAAGCGTGTCAGGCAAAAACTGGACCACATGGACCATGGATGCAGAAATCAGTAAAGGGAGTTGGAGTGGGTGGTGGTGAAAAGCCTTGTGTTCGTGAGAAAGGCTCATTTCTAAACATTTGAGACCTTTTCTAGGGATTGTTCCCGAACATAACTGGGCATGGGGTTAGGTGGGCGTGGGGTGTGGCAGTGGTTGGGGTGCTGCGTGTCAGGCGGTAGTGAAGGAATCCTAGAGCTAAATAATTCTGAATACATGACTGAGTATATCTGTGACTTTATCCCTGTCCACTCCATTCTCGCTGGTCTCACGTCCATCCTTCGTAAGCCTGGGGAGACAAGATGAACTGTGCCCTGGGCGGCACTGTCACCTGCCCCTGCTCCTAATCTAGGTGAGAACGGATCAAAATCCCTTCCAGTTGAGGCATAGTATCAGGAAGAATCACAAGAAAAACAGCTGACTTTAAGTTTTCAGTTTCTTAGACAGGTCCCCACTTTCTGCTTTTTATATTATACTTGAGTCTAAGCTAATATTTTTCCTCAAAATCAATTAGATAGTTTTTTTGGAAATATTTTAAACACACTGTTCTTCCTCTTCAGTCAAATTTAAACACAAGAAGGCAAGAAAAAGAATCTTCTTCAGTATGTATATTTTTTTCATCCAAAGCATATTCTACTACTCGTTATTAGGTATCCCGATACCTTTATCTGTAGGTACTATTCATTAATTTGATCAGTATAAAGCATAAAAGCAGCTTTTTTTCTCTAGTTGTCTAAATCTGAGAATATTACTGAGATATTCCACTTTAAAAGAAGCCCTGTAAGATAAAATTAATACCTAGACAGAGAGAATGTTATAACTTTACCATCAAGGCAGGGTAGGAATTAACTAATTACCCTCTATTTTCTGGGAACTGTTTCTCATGGCAGGGGAAGAACACATATTAGATAGACAGTTGGATTGTTTGCTTTTTTGGCTTAAGAGCAAGCGTTAATGTCTCACAGGAGGCTAAGCAATGTTCACAGGCCGTCCACAGGATGATTTATTTTTATGACTTACTGACATATGTTATGGGCAGTGAAATGGGATGTCTTCTTTTTTCCCTGTGGCTTGTTAAGTATTTAAATGAGAAGACAGAACCATGTATCTCCTTCTTCCCGGAGCCCTGTGGGTCGTGCTTTTTCATCTTTTGCCTTATTGAAATAGACAAGAATGGAAATGTTTGCAAATGGGGCTTTCTTCCTAATTTAGCAAGGATCAAGAAAGTGCTAACTTCCACCCAAGTATTATCTCAAATGCTCTTTGCTCAGATTTATTTTCTCACTTCAGACTTTATAGGGACACAGACCTCATAAGAAGTTTGGTGATCTGCAGTTCCTCTACTACCATCTCACGCTGTCATTCTCTTCTCGGATGTATCTAAGTTAGAAGCTGCTGATTTTCCTGCTCTAGAATTTAAGAATTTGGAAGAAAAAATAATAAAACTACTCAAGGAAGAAAAATGTCCCTAAGTGAGTCAGTGTCAATTAAAGAGAATACCTGATGTAAATACCACATCAGGACCAATTTTGTCATTTAAGAATTTTAAGATCAGAAGCAATTACATTCAATAGTACCTTGTTTTTATGTGTCTACCCTTCATAGCCTTGGCTGGTAAGTCAGCCTGCACCATAATTTACACTGACATCTAATTTCAGTGGATCTGCAAGCAATCTAACAGAAGATGGAGATACTGAGAGGAGAAGAGTCCAACTTTATCACTGCAGACATAAAGATTCATTATTTTTGCCAATTTCAAAAGTGAACCTTATAAATATCTCTGCTTTCTCCTCTCTTTTGCATATCTCATTACTTGAATTAATTTATGTTTTAGGCAAATAATTTCTGCTTAAGACTGGTACCTAAATATATAGTCCGGGTGTAGCACACACTTTGGTTGTAGATTTTTTCATTTTAGAGAATTTGTTAAAGAAACAGCACTAAGACCCTTAAAAGTTGTAGTCACTGAGAAATTTCTGTTTCATGAGAACTGTCTTTCCAGCTCCTTTCAGTGTCTACTATCTTGGAGCATAACAGAAGGGAGGGTGATACCTCTACGGGTCACCCTGGGCTCTGTTACCCTGCATTTATGATTGTTTTGTTTGATAATTGACTCAGATATGTCTAACTCGATTGTTTCCTGAAGAATTTTAAAATATGGAAACTAGCAGCAAATTCAGTCCTGTTCTAATTGGGAGGCCACACAACGAGATGCTTAGAAAGGAAAGATTTTGTGTTACTGAATATATGAAAGCAATAGATATGGAGCAGACCAATTTTCTGATTTCAGTATGATTGATGAGTGGGGAAAACTGCTTGTCGTAGGAGTCATCCTGGACATTGTAGGATGTCCAGCAGCATCCAGAGCTGCTACCCACTAAATTCCTGTAGCATTCCTTAGTTGTGACAAACAAAAGTATCTTTAGACATTGTGACATGTAAGTGGAGAACACGGCCTCCTGCTTGAGATCCACTAGAGGAAAAAGAGGTAACATGAGGAGGGGCGGAGACTAGCAATGTCAGACTTTCTTCTGAATATTGCCTTAAAGACATTTGAATTCTTTTTATTGATTTGAAGCCACAGATATATTCCTGTACTTCCTATAGTTACATGAGTTGTCCACCATTCTTACAGTTGGCATAGTTTCCTTCTTTCTCCATACTTTAAAACCTTGAGTTGTGGTTCTGTTGTAAGCAAACAAAATAGTACTAGTTGATTAGATAATAAATAATGATAAACTGAACATATTTTAAAAAGGCATTTTCAAAAAGAAAATATTTAGCTACTAGAACTCTTTAATAATACATGTTTGAAGTGCATAATGCTCACAGTCCTTGTGTACAGCTGGTGCATATGTATAATATTTTAAATTTCTTTTTTCCATCTTGTCTTCCCCTCCATTTCCCCCTCCCTTTATCTCTATTTCTTTCAATTTGGTATTTGTCTTGCTACTTCCTATTATCAGTCTTTTCTTTTGTTCTTTATAATTTTTTGTTCTTTTTAATTTGGGCTTCTCATAGAAGAGAAACCATGTGATATTTAAACTTGTGTGTCTAATTTATTTCACCTAACCATTATGGTCTCGAGATGCATCCATTTTCCTACAAATGATTCAGGTTTATCTTTATGGCAGAATAGTACTCCATTCTGTGTCAACACCGCACTTTCTTTATCTATCGATCTGTTGATGGACACAGAGGTTGCTTCTAAGACTTAGGTATTATGAATCACGCTGTTATAAACTTGGATATGCAAGTAGCACTGTAATAGGATGTCTTTAACTCATTTGGGAAAAGGAATAACTGGGTCCAATAGAATTTCTAGTTTTAGTTTTTTGAGGAATCTCCATACTGATTTTCATAGTGTGTGTACTAGTTTACATTCCCGCCAACTAGGTAGAAGAGTTCCTTTTTCCCTGCAGCCTCACCAGCATTAGTTATTATTTGACTTCTTGATGACAGCCATACTTTCTGACATAGGATGGAATCTCAGTGTTTTAATTTTCATTTCTTTAGTGGCCAGTGATGTTGAGGATTTCTTCATGTACATATTGGTCATTTGTTCTTCTGAGAAGTATCTATTGATTTTACTTACCCATATTTTGATCGGGTCTTTTATTTTGGAAGTTGTTTAATTTTTTGAGTCCTTTATATATACTCCCCCACCCCTGCATTTAAGTAACATATATTTTTAGTAAAGAAATTAATTTTAACTGCTGTTTTTTCCCCCTTTCCCTTGGTACTGGGTATTGAACCCAGGGCCTTTTATGTGCTAGACAAGTACTCTACTTCTTAGCTACATGCCCAGCCTCAACAAGTTAATTTTAAAAGATGAATGTAGGTAGGCAGTAGAATAAGGAACAAATGTTTAATAGGTGCAATTTTAGTATTGCACGGTGAGAAGATGGTAATGTTGGTAGCACAACAATGTGAATATATTTAATGTCATGTAACTGTACACTTCGAAAGGCTAAAGCAGCAAATTTTGTTAACTTTGTATTACTACGCATTTTTTTTTTAAAAAGTAGGTGTAAAATACAGAAAAAGAAGAAGGGTAAGATTGGATTGGGTTGGGGTTGGCTTATGCATTACTGATGAGCTTACTGGCCAGCAATTCATCTTGCAGCAGATTCACCACCCACAGTTTACCAGACTGACAGCGTTTTGCTTCTGCCTGTGATGTTATTATTCTTTCAGTAGTTGCTTTTGAAGAAGATATATTGGGGCACAGATGACAACCTGAATTATTCTCTGTCAGTTCCTTTGTGTTTTAGAGCTGCTTCAGGTCACCTTCAGAGATCTCTAGACCTCGGATTAAATATGAAACTGTATGTATTGGCCATCTGTGAATTTAACCCATTTGGAATACCACATCTTGGGAGTGACACTTTAAAGTGTCTTACTCCTTTCCCCATTGTCTGCATTCTCAATCCTAGGGTCTGATTGACTACAGGCATTAAGAGTTATGTCAGTAGAACATTGCTCATTTGGATTTCTTTATGTAGGACCTGGATTAATTCTGACCATGAAGGGAAGAAAGGTGTCTACAGGTATATACTAGTAAAAATGACCATGTCAGATGGGTAGCAGGACTAAGAACAAAAAGAGGTTTTTTTTAGTGCATATTAATTAAAGAGAGTAATGGGTTGCATTGTGGTATTTTCATACATGCATGAACATACTTTGATTATATCCACTTCCTCTACTACTCTCCATTATCCTCCCCTTTGACCTCTTTCCTCTTCTCTAATAGTCTTGAAAATGGGATCATGCAGAAATCATGGACTTGAAGGGAGGGGGCAAGTTTATCTCATTCTGATTTGGTTTTCTGAATAACTATTTCTCTGTCAGTGTCAGTTGCCATCGTATTCGTAATTTCAGTTGGTCTATATTTTACAGATAAAACATAAAACTCATATAAATTTCTTGTTTTGAGTGGCTGATTTAAAACTATTTGGTAGAAATGAAAAAAAATCCAGTCTATAAATGAAGCCTCTCCCACACCCCCAGGATGAGTGTAAGGAGACAGATTTATAACACCATATGAAAGCTGGGCGTGGTGGCGCACGCCTTTAATCCCAGCACTCGGGAGGCTGAGGTAGGCGGAGCGTTGTGAGTTCGAGGCCGGCTTGGGCTACAATGCGAGCGTAAGGCCGGTCTGAGCTACATAGTGCGACCCTGCCTCAAAAAAACCAGGGCCAGGAGTTTGGCTCAGTGCCTTAAGCACCTGCCCTGGCAGGTGCGAGGTTGTGAGTACAATCCCCGGTGCCGCAAAAATAAAATAAAAAAAAAATAACACCATATGAAGTCTTTTAACTCTTTAATCATGTAGACAGGTAGTCAATTTTCTTAGCACGGGCCATGTTTTGCCCTTAAATTTGCACATGAGATGATTAGGCTGTGAGGCCATAATAAAATTCTTTGGTCTAAAAGAAGTGAATGAAGTACCAAAAGTTTATAAAAGCAGAAAGTGATCACAAGATAATAAAAATGAAATCCCACTCGCTACCCCGATAAAGTTTCTTCCATAATACATAACTGTGTTATACAGAAATGAAAGACTTCAGAAAACTGAAATATTTTGTGTCTTCAATTTTAACTATAATAATAACATATTATAGATTTTTAAATCCTACATAACTAAGGCTTAAAACACTGATCAAGGTATTGTCATTACAATTAGCTTCTAATCCAGGAGCATTCAATATTTCAGTTTGCCTGGGTTGCCCTTGAGAAGAAAGGAACTGTCTTAGGACAGACAGTTCTATTTTCAAATAATTCAGTTCACAAACAGGAGCATTTGCCAAAACTTTGCTTCCATTTACAAATTGCACATCAATGACCACATTCATCTTCCCCACACAAACACAAACTCATTTCCCCCCAAATTGTAAAACAGATTAAGTTCATAAACCGAGGAATCACTGTCTATGATACAGTTAATGTATACAAGTAATAAAACTTTCTGCATTTTATTGGATATTCATAAAATTAAAAGAGAGGCCAAGGTCTCAGTTTACACTAAACCAAGGTCACAGGTTACACTAAACCATGAACACTTTAGACCAAGTTTTTAAAGAAATGTGGTGCACACAGGTGCTGTTATCTTACTGAGCATATGGGACCCATGTCCCATCTCAAGTATTGTGGCCAAGATCTCAGGGTCACATATTTGTTTGCATACCCACTGTTGTCTCTTACAATTTCACACATGGTTATTTTGGTGAGATGGTTAATTGGTTGTTGTTTAGGGTTAGATTATGACTGTTCTTTGTCATAATTTTAATTCAAATCCCTAAAAGGTGTTTTCAAGAGAACAGGTATATATTTTATGAAAAAGGTGGATACCCAATCCTGTTTAAATACAGTCCTGCATAAAAGCCGAAAGATCTCAGAGGAGTTTAGATTTTTGTTGGACCGTGGATACCTTTGCGAATCTAGGATAAATATGTAATTTATCTTTTAAATCTGGATACCTTGAGAGGGTAAGTGGGATTCAATGAGTATTTATGATGAGAAGAAACATAAACAAGGATTATCCCGGGTAAACCAGAAGTGTACTCATTTTAAGAACTTGATGAAAATGTGAAGAAAAGGTTCATGCTGGTTCATGCCACCTTTTTTTGCATGTCATTTCTTTTTCATATCATTTTGCAAAGCCCTCATTTTTCATATTAAGAAGTCTTGGATTAAATGTATTCATCTCGTAGTTATTTTGCTTTTTGTGTACTTTGTCTCAAGCACTGTTTTTAGATGCTAGAGAGGTAGCACTACACAAAATTGAAGCACCTCTGCCTTGTTGGGATTTATATTCTATTTGTTGTGGTAATCTGACACCATGGGAGGCAGAATTTTAAAAATGGTCTCTTTCATAGTTGGAATCTGGAGTATCCCCCCACAGTTTCATAGATTAAAGCTCAGGAGTTGCAGGCCTATGGTGCTATTGTAAAGTGAAGGAACCTTTAAGACGTGGGCCTTTTTGAAGGAAGTTATGTGACTAGACCTGTGCCCCTGAGGGGGATATTGGAACCCTGGTCCCTCCTGGCTGCTTCTTGGCTGTGATAAAGTGAGCAGTTTTGTTCTACCACAAACTGCCTGTCATTTTGCCCACCTCACCAGAGGGACCAAAACAATGGAGTCAACTGAGTAAGGGCTAGACCCTCTGTAACTGTGAAGCAAAATAAAACTTGCCTCCTCTTAAATTAACTTTTTCAGGTATTTTGTTAGAGTGATGGAAAGCCAACAGAGTTCTTCAAGATCCTCATCTACTGGTTATTCAATCAAACATTAATTAAGTACTGCTGCGAAGGGATTTGCTGTTATAATTAAGTTTAAGAGCCTTATCCTGGATTCTCCAGGTGAGCTCAATCTAATCCTTGAGTCCTGACAAACAGAATTTTCTCTAGCTGGAGTAGATGAGGAAGACCAGAGAGATGAGGCTGAAGAAAGGAAAGTCAAGAAGATTCAAAGTGTAATAAAGGCTAGATTTCCCATTATTGTTTTTAAATGCAAGGGAATGGTGATAGGAACTAAAAAATGCAGGTAGCACCTAGAAGGTGAGAAAGTTTTGATTCCTGGCTGACACAAAGGAGACAAGAGTCTGTTTGCAAGCACCTTGATTTAAATTCTGCCAAAAACTCAACTTGAATTGTGAAGTGGATTCTTTCTAAAGTCTCCTGAGAAGAGAAGCCAGTTAACACCTTGATTTCAGCTTCACAGGAAAACTAAGATCACTGGACTTCTGATCAACAGAATGGTGAGATGATAAATGTGTTCTTTTAAATTGCAGATATGTCTTGATAGCATTAGAAAACTAGAGAGGAAAGGTATTTGTTAATAGGTTTTGAATACTAAGATGTAAAAATGTAGCAAGATAGGAAGATATTAAATGGGAGAAAGGATGGTATTTTATTTTTGATTTCTAGGTAAGGGCCTCACTAAGGTGATCTTTGAGAAATGACCTGAACACTGGGAGGGAGTAAGCCATGAAGATATTGCAGTGAGAACATTCTGTACAGAGGGAGTAGTACGTACAAAAAATCCTGAGGCAGGAGTAAGTTTGATGGCTAAGACAAATTAACTCTGGGAACTATGGAAGAGAAGGGGTGGGGAGAGAACGGCAGCCATTTTCTAAAGGTGTATTAAATGACAGCAAAGATTTTGGCATTTATTTTGAGGGACAGAGGCCATGGCAGGGTTTAAGCAAGGGAGGAAGTGATATGATGTGATTTGTGCTTTTCCAGGGTTATCCTGGCTTCTGTGTTGAGAACTGACTGCAGAAGGTTGTGCAAGAATCTAAGTAAGAAATAATGTTGGAGTGGAATTGGATCTAGGTGTGGCAGTGCTATGAAGTTGTTATGTTTGATTCGTTTGGAAAGCTCAGTTGACAATATTTGCTCGACGATCAGTTGTGAGGCATGTATATCTAAGGAAGAAAGCATTTCCCACTGTGCTTTCATGCCATGGAAACTCAAGTTTATAAAACTGCCCAATAGCTTGGGAATTTAGAATTATTTTAGAGTATATTTATTTGGTGTCAGGGGGTGGAATGTGATGGGGAAATTCTGGAGTGTTCTATTATTATTTGATTTTGTTGGTGACAGGCATAAATGGCTGCTCTAGGGCTCTGGGCTCCTTTAGAAATGACGGAAGCTGCAGTAGAACCCTCAGATTCAGTGCAGCTCTAGCAGATGTCATGGTGTTCCCCAAATATGAGCTAAACATCTAAAAAATTACACAAGGAATAGGAAACATAGCAGTAACTAGAACCACCCCCCCAAACCCCCCGCAAAGCAAGCAGACAAAGTTTTGAGAAATTTGGAAACAATTAAGAAACAAAACACAGGAATGCATCAGAAGTTTCAGAGAATACGGGACTTTTTAACCTAGAAATTTAAAATCCTAGGCATGCTTTAGTAACTTGACTGAGTGTGTAAAATATTACATCTCTATCAGTGGCCCTTTCTCTTCCTGGTACCTACAGGAGATAACCCAAGGGTCAGGTCAGCTGTGAGGCAGACAGGTAGATTAAATAGATAATGGAAAGAGTGCTTGAGGAATCTCCTGAGGCAATTTTTATTGAAACACCTGCAGGACAAATATTCTGGCCCAGTAGTGCCAGATGGCTCCACAAGATGGCAATCATGGGTTGACTCCAATTTTTTTTTGTTTTCTCTTGATAAAAATATCTATAAAGTTTACACTTTGGCAGGAAAAAATAAAGAACTGTGACTTATGTTTCACTGTCATATTTCGCATTCTATTATCTGTGGATGAGTTATATTTCCCCAAACCTCCAACTTCACTTATGGGTTTTTTTTAACATATTATTTTGTAAGGCTGGTAGAGGTATGCTGCGATACTGGATGGCAAGTATCTGTCCTTACTCTCACATATCAGTGGTGGAACATTGATTTTCCTCGTGCAAAGTCTGCAGAACAGAAAAGAGTTTTCTATAAAGTCTAAAACGTGGTATTGCCTAAAATCTACTACATACAGAAAAGTCAATTAAGAACCTAGATATTTCCTTAAACAATGAGCAGTTACAAGTTAGGTCAAAGAATGTGGAAATTGTGTGCTTTGCTAATGACCTCAATGTGCTATTTTTTCTTTAAGAAGTAGTAATTTTAATCCCTTGAGTTTGACATAGAATACATTCAAGTTGAAATTCCGGTGAGAAAATGCGCTCTCCCTCTTTTAAAAAAGAGATTAATTTCCTCTTTGTAGAAGTAACAAAATCTTAGATCACGTATCTAGAGATATTTATTGCAACTTTATTAATTTATGAGTACAGCATTCTCTGTTTTATACCTCTATTTTTGCCTTCTGGCAAAACAGACTTTCCCAGCTCAAACTCAAAGCCAATCAGAAATCAAACTATGTCTATTATATTACTGGCATTAGCTTTTTGATTCAGAACTTTTCCTCCCAGAAAGAAGATTTGGTTCTGGCATTTGTGCATGTGGTATCTCTACCATGGACATTGACATATTGGGCCCTATAACTTGGCCAATCCGAGGTGGTATCTACTGAAATTCACATTATCCCTGCTTTCCTTGTCACACTATGGCATTTCAGGATTGCAAGCCCAAGATCCTTTGGCTCTGTCAATTTCCTCATAAACCTTTCTCAGCCAATGTCCATGATCTTTCACCAGCATATTGGAAACCTCTTGAGGCATTCTGGTCTGGCCAGGAATGCACTGGTTAGGCTTGGCTTGCTGTGATGTCTACAGTGACACTGCCATTTTTATAGTGACACTGCATAATTGTGTTGCTGTGTGTTACAGCTGACGCATGTTTGGATCTTGCCATTGTAACTTGCATTGAGGATTTGGAGGTTCTGACCTCAGGAACACAGGTCTCCGTGGTGCATTGTCTTTCTTCTCCATCCTAGAGGTCTAGGATTGTCCAGTTAAACTGAGTGAGACATTGAGCAAGTCATTTAACCTACCTGAGTTTAAGCGTTCTCATCTAGAATCTAGAAAGCACCATACAAAAATGAAATTAAAAGATGTATGTGACATCAGTGTAAGTGTGGGATTACAAAGTTTTCCTGTTTCTAAAGTAAAATTATGAGATCTGATCAAACTGTACAGTGAGTATTTAAATTAAAAAAAAGTTATAGTAAAAGACATATTGCCATTAATGCCCCTCAAGGTACCTCTCCCCATTTTGAACACACGCATCCCATCATTCCTCAGTGTTCTGAAAGTCCTCTTTCATGAGTGTCTTTAAAGGTGTGACCATAAGTATCAAAAATGCTGTTGCCAAGTGGCATCCAACAGAAAGACAGATTCATAAAAACATTCTTGTGGGTCTTCATCCGCCTTATTCACCCATTTTGGCATGGTCTAGCTTCTGGTTTTTTCTCAAATTCAAAATGACCTTGAAATGTAAACATTTTGAATTGATTCAGGACATCAAGGTAGCCTCAACAGAGTAACTAATGACTCTCAAGATAGGGGGCTTCCAAAACTGCTTCAGAAAGTGGTAAGAATGATGGGGTAACTATCTGAAACAAGAAGGAGTATTTTGAGGAGGATTAATGGCATATTTCTTACTATAATAAATTTTTATAATTTAAACATTCACCATATTTTTAATCATATCTTTTATTGTGTGTATATAAACTTACACTCAAACAAATGTATTAGAAGCTTTGATTTTAGTAGTTTTATTCCATAAGGCAGTTAATAAATAGAGAAACCACATGGTTTGAAAGAGGAATACACACTTTGCTCATTTCAATGGCCTATATATAAATATGTGTATAAATGAATTCAGTGATATTCCATATTATTCTTAATCCAAAATTAATTAATGTGTTAAAAATTTCATGTTGAAAATAATATAATTTTTCAGTGCATCTAAGCAAATGATTAAATTCTGCTTTAATAAGTTTTTTTTAAAAAAATAATGAAGAGGAAACAAGAATTTAGGCAGAATGAATGGACAAATGTTATTTGAAATGTTGAATAAAATTGTTGCAGATGGCTCTATAGATGTCAATGGGTTCTCAGTATAAATATTTAAGTTTGCAAGAATTTCACATGGCTAATAATACATTAGAATAATTAAATTATCTACTGTAAGTAGCAGTTAGGAGTGTAACTATTCAGTGCTTACCTTTTCTCGCCCAAAATATTCCTTCTTTAGGTTTAAAACGTCGATTTAGATTTCATGCAATATGCCAAAGGGGAATCTCATGCACCGTGCACTGTGCCAGTTTCCACCGCGGCTGGCTTCCCACCGCGCTTCTGTGTCATGCGCGTGCCTGCATGGCAGGAGCGAGGGAGGTGAGTCACCTGCTCAGCTCGATGTGAGTGGTGGCTCAATGGGGTTTCACTGGAACATTTATAAAGATTTAGATAGTGGTCACTGCCAGCTCAGAAGATAATTATAATAAGTGAATTTTGTCTGGAAGCCAAGGAGGGAAAATCTATCTGGTATTGAGATAAAAGAAGACGACTTTATTGTTTTACCAGGCCTTGTACTGGCAGTTGGAGTCTGCAGCAGCAGTAGGGGATGAAAATCATGCTTTCCTTCCTGTGCCTTTCTGATCCCAGAACAAAGCAATTACATTTTTAGATGAAACCATTTAGAGGACAACCAATTTCACGGCAAGCAGCCTGGAATCCAACAGCTTTACATGGCTGTGGTTGGAATGACATCTCTAAAATTGTATCACTGCTGCTGTGTGACTCCTAGTGTTTACTGTAATTTGGTGGCAGAAACCGTATGACTAGTGCCTACTGTGTGCAGCCCGCCTGGGGCAGGCTGCTGCCATCATGGCCTCGTGGCCATACTGAAGTAGGAAGCAAGCTTTGAGGCAGGCTCCTCTGGGAGACGGCGTGACAGTTTAGGTTCACAAGTGGCTAAGCTCATTCCGTGAGTCTCACTGCCCACTGTGTGTCTTTTGAAACAGGATTCTTCATTCTTTTAGCAGAAGAATTATCAGACTAGTAAACAGAGTTTTCTCTGCAAAGCTGGTCTCAAGAAATGACATATAAGTAGCCTTGACATAAATTCTGATGTCTTAATTAAAGTTAAGGCAGTATGTAGTTCCAGTGCATTTTCAATTTCAATTGTACTCTTGCTTTTTTTCCTAAGCCACAGCACAAATCTCTTGGGAGGGGTTAGGAACAATATGTGATAGGAAAGAATTTGTATAACAGCTGTCTGTTATTGATTTGAACGCAAGGTGGGATTTTGGCACTCTGTGTAAAACCCCCACATTAAGGGTAATGGTAATGTTTTGGATTATTCAGGTATCATCATAGTCAAGAGCCTGTATCAGATATTTGTATGTACAAAAATTTGGCTATTGTTTCAATTTATACAAACTAAATGCTTTCCATGCTGATTTGGTTTTTTTATTTTAGACTATTCTTCAATTAGGGTAATCAATCTTAATGTTCTTGGCTTCAGATTTTAATAATATTCAAAATCTAAAACACATAATCAAACATTTTTGCCTACAACTTTTTGATGGCATTTTATTACCAATTTCAAATCCTGAGCCATTGAAATCACTTTGTGGGTAACCGTTGCTGTACTGCTCTGGCCTATATTAGTTACTTGCTTGTGGTTGAGACACAATACCACAACTCAGAGACTAAAAGTTTGGCTCACAGTTTGTAGAGGTTTCAGTCCATAGTTTCCAAGGTAAGACGGCATGGTGGAGGGGTATGGCAAAGGAGGAACAGCTAATGGGATGCCAGGCAGGAAGTGGAGAGTTTTCAAAGGAAGAAGGAGGGAGGTAAACCCTTCCAGGTCATACCCACTGTGACCCACCTCTTCTGACTAAACTTTACCTCCCAGAATCACCTTTGGCTATAAACTCATCAACAAACTAATCCACTAATGAGTATTGCATACCCATGATCCCAGTTACCTCTCAAAAAACCCACCAATAAACCATAATATGGTTCCAGTGCCCATTTTAACCTTTGCATACTGCTTATCTGCTTCTAATTTATAATTTTGCTCAAACTGCTAGACCATGCTCTAGATTTGGGTTTGGGCAAGGTTTGGAGTGTTGTTTTTTGTGTCTGTGAACAGTATTGTTCTTTGGCATGGCCACTGGCTGACTATATCTTGCAGATAGAATTAAAAAGTTTTGGAAAATTATAATATTCTCACCACACCATACAGGAGAGATCCCTGGTACTACAGAGAAAATGAAGTCACCTTATAACTATTTTCTCTTGATGTTTTGTGTAGCACAACAGGAAGTAAAGTAAGTGTAACCCTAAGTTTGCTTTTCTGAATATTGAGAAAGGGCTGGAATCCTAAAATGCTCTTTGTACTTTTTATGCATATTTTCCTCTTACTTGGATGGACATATTTTACAACAGTATTAGAGATGAAGTTTTTTAAAAAAGTAAGGCATCATGGTAAGGATATTTTCTTTGAGAATAGGTTTTGACAGAAAACTAATCTAAGGTAGATGGGGAGGAAAAGATCAAGGAAGGAAGATGAAACAAATGACTGGGGTGGGTGCTTAGAGTAAATTTACTAATTTCTGGGTCTGTGCATAATGAGAAATTGTTTCTGACTCCCCAAGAGGTTATATACTCAAACAGTGGAGACAGTGACTTGGAATTCAGTTTGATTGGAAAAATATAGGTATTCGGGAATGGGCTCTTCAAATAGATGAGAGAAAGAAAGCATTCAAAGTACAGGAAGGAAGATGCACATTTCACACAGGTGGGCTCTGTTTCAATAGAGCCACACCCACTGCATCTGACCATGGTCCTTCTTAGAGGACATTGAGGACCTCAGAGAATTCCTAGGAAAGAATGAGTCAGGTTTGGAACCTACATCTTCAAGGAAGGACCCTCCAACCAAACCTTGCAGCTTCTTTAGCTCAGTTACTGCTGCTGTTTGCACCAGTCCATACATAGAGATTAGATCTGAAAAACTGGGAGTACTAACTCTGATGACCATGAAAGCCAGACACCCCCCTCCCCTGTCATTCTTCACAAAGCTGAGATGTGCTTTGTTCTTGCTTCTTGTCGACTGTTTTCCAAACTGTAGTGAAGCTGGTGGTTAACTTGGAGACAGCAGAAGTACATACCTAACAGAAAACTGGGATGCCACAGGCACTCACCTTCTTTGACTTTGCCTAAAATTCTACAGTCCTCTTCAAATGCACTGCCAACCACAGTGCAAGCCTTTACTGTGGCATAGGCATTCATTCTTTCATATTAGCATTGTGAGAGATGGCAGGAATCAAATAGCAAAATGTTACAGATAACTGTCAACAGCAGGTCCCTGAGCAGGATAGCATGTGTCTCTTAGATTGTGTGTGGACAACCCTCTGTAGAACTTCTCTACTCAGGTCCCAGGTAGACTAGAGGGTTTAAAGATGCTCCTGTCACTCATTTAGTATATTTGCAGTTTATCTATTTGTAAGAATGAATAAAGTCCAATTAGAGCAGCAAAATTGATTGACTTTTAAATGTAGATATGCCTTTAACATTACCTAAAACATTTGTTTCATTAAACAAGTCAACTATCCTTCTTTACTGTGTAGAAATCTAATAACTCATTGGTATTTAGTAGTATAACGGTTCCTTGCATAATGTAAAAATTTGCAGTTTCATGTTATATATATATTTTCTGAGGTTTTTCCCTGTATTTATTACAAAATAAAATTAAATGGAAAACTTAAGTGGTTTAAAATGCCCAGCCATATATTTAATAATGTAACTATGAATAGCTTGAGGTACAATGTACTCCTGTTTTGTGGTCATTAATTTTGTTGAGGATTTTTTTTTTGGTACTAGGGTTTGAACTCATGACCTTGTGCTTGCCAGGCAGGTGCTTACACCACTGAGCTAAATCCCCAGCTGTGGTCATTAATTGTAGTATTAAATCAGTATGAATCCTTTAGGTTTATGTTCATATCACAATTATCATGTTGCATATGAACACAAATTTTCGATAACATACTTTGATATTCTATACAAAATTGTTGATAGTCACTGGAAACTACTTAGGAATCCTTTTGTTTGTCAGTGATTTTCAAGGGATGTTGGATTGCAAAGAAAGCTCCATGCTTTGTCAAGGCAGGGGGAGAGGTTGACAGAAGATGCTACATTTGATTTCCCAGGAAGCACACTAAACATGAGGCAGAAAGTAGTGTCTGCAGCAGAAAACACCTACATAGCACAAAGACTACCCTGCATAGTCAAAGTGCAATGGGGTTAAACCAGGGATACAAGCTGCTTGTGATTAGTCAGCAAAGGAGGCAGCCAGAACATTTTAGAACATATCAGTGCATCCATAGAACATAGTTTATATTTGCATGTGGACTGAACAGAAACATTTACAGATGGGAAAAAATGAGTTTGTGCAAAAAAAAATATATATATATGTATCCTACATGAACTAAGCGATATGTCAATAAAGAAGAGCAAAGTGTAAGAATAATGAGGGACATTGGGTCATCAATAAAAAAGATCTGGACTAGACGAACTTGTCATGGCTTATATCCAGATGTCCCACCATAGCAGCATGCACTCAGAGGTGGGGCTTTTGGGAGGTGGCTGGGTCATGGGAATGTGACGCACATCAGCGGATTAGTCGACTGATGAGTTTACAGCTAAGTGTGATTTGGGCGGTAAAGCCTGGTTGAAAGAGGTATGTTGCTTGGGGAATGGCCTGTAAACGTCTATCACTTTCTTCCTCAATCCCTCTCTTTGCAATTATGCTAAGCAAGCCTCCCCTGCCATGCCCCTCTGCCATGCTGCCCTACCTTGGAGCCAGCTGACTATGGTCTGAAACTTCTCCAAACTGTGAGACAAAATAAACCTTTCCTCCTGGGAGTTGTGAGTGTTGGGCATTGTGTCTCAGAAATGAGAGGGTAACTAAGACAAAACTGAATACCTATTTTATCAATTTCTAATAAGAAACTGAAGTTCTCAGATTCTAGGGTAAAGAACTCTTTAATGCTTTTATTAGTTTAACAATAAACACTAAGCTCGTATTTTTCAAGATACACAAAACATCATGTCTTTGTTCTCATAGAGCTTACATTCTTGTAGGGGAAGACAAATTCTCAATAATCAAACATATTACATGTGGTCATACTGAGCATGTAAACTCTGTGTCCAGAGGACAGGTGACCATGAATGAGTAGGCAGAAATCTAGAAGAGAGAGGAGGAAGTTCCTTGACCCACTTTACAGATTTTGCCAGTGTTATAAGAGCAACATTTTGCACAATAGATATTTATCCTTTTCTCTATGAAAACCTCACGAAAATTATGGCAGGTAGATCTCAGAAAACATCACGATAAACGTATGTGCATATATAATATTTGGTTTGTTTGTTTGTTTGCTAAATCACCCAGCTAGTCTTGAACTCATGATCTTCCTGCCTAAATCTCCTGAGTAGCTGGGATTATAGGTTTGTGCCACCATGCCCAGTTTAAAAATATTGGCATTCCATGATTGCCTCTCTCCTCTGCTTGTGTCTTGAGTGGCCCACTTCATTAAGGGTGGCTGGCACCCGTGCTGCCCAGAAGAACCTGGGGATTAGTAGCCAGAGTGCTTCGCTTTTCAGTGTTAGGCCAAGTGCATAGAGAAATATTCAGTCTTTCCATCAGAGATATTAACTTTTATTTTCACTACCGCCTCAACACTGAATCATTTGGAGAAGTATATAAGGAAAGAAAAGAGACTTGAGAACAAAACTAGAATGGAAGCAAAATCTCAGATATGTGGTGCTTAAGGGAGAGTGTAAGCAATCTTGTGTGGCTGGAGAAAAGTTTGATTTTGTTGACTTTGTTTTGTTTATCACATTAGTATTTTTACATAAAAAATTTTTTTGCATTTACTTTAGATGTTGAGATTTTCCTGGATGGCTTATCTCTGAGTAACTTCACCTTATAATTTCTACTCTAAATATCCTAGAGATGCTATTAAAACTCCTTGCATTGTCAAACTAACTTTAGCAAAAGTATATACAGTACTTTACCTCCTTAAATTCATTCATTAATAAAATGTGCTAAGTGGCAATATATGCCAGCCCCTCACAAAAGTAAGACAGAGGTGACTTTTGCCAATTTCTTTAAGGTCAGAGTTCACTGAAATACTTAACCATTTTTGACAGATACTGACTCAGAAACACTTTTATTGGTTCTGTTAGCCAAAGAGATGAGAGTAAGAAGAAAATCACCATGGACAGAATATTTTGAGGTGCTGTCCATGGTGGCCATCTATCTGTTCAACTCCATCCTTCAGTCTCCAGTTGCAGGCTCTCTATTGCAGTGGGAGAACCTGGCCAGGCTGTTTGTCTTCTGGGTAATCTGGCTTTTCTCTGGCTTTGACTAGTGGGGAACTCTGGAGAGAGATACGAGGGTGAACAGTGAGAAAAAACTCAGGCTTTTTCTTTCTCCCATGTTCTACCTTCAGGGGTATCTCCAGTAGCTGCTGATTCTCTTGTAGGACTCCAGTTGCTAGGAGTTTGTGTCAGATGCTGTCTCTAGAGCTTAGCCATTTCCATGAGTAGAGAGTATCCCTCTAGGATTGAGTCAATTAGCCTGAAAAAAGGTTCTGCCTCTGGCAGAACATTTTCAGAACTTTTATTTCTATACTTTAGAATAATTTTTCTGGTATTTTTTCCTTTTGTATTTCTATCAACCCCTACTGTTTTGTTCTCTAAATGCACTTTGACTATCTTTCTTTTACTTACCTTTGCTGAAATATTATGTACTTCGCAATTGCGTTTCATCCTGACACTAGTCCTGTATTTATTTTACAAAGCTGAGACTTTGGTGACCTGCCTTCACTCTTGCTGGTATCTGACTACAGTCTCCTTTTGCTTTTGTTATTCTCACTGTTAGCATTAGCGTTGGACTAGAAGTTTTCCTGTCTTTGTACTGATCACTAGTTTGACACAATAAAGACAAAATACCAGTTGGCGAACTCATGAGTAACAGTGCAAACCTACCTACTATTTGCAATACAATGCATTTTGGAAGTAATTTTAGCGACTTTGTCATCATGTTCTAGCAGGAAAAAAAAAAACAACAAAGCAGGGTGTTGAGTTTATCTGGCTCTGTCTTTGAACTGACACGTGACATGCATGGATGGGTGGATGGATGAAGACCGATGAGTAGATACCGAGTCCACCAAAAATATCTATACACACTTCAGGAAAACCAGGGATCGAACTCACAATCTCATGCCTGACAGACAGGCGCTTAAGCCACTGAGTCAAACTCCCAGCCCCAGTTTTTTGAGGCAGGGTTGCACTATGTAGCTCAGGCCGATCTTGCGCTCGTGTTGTGGCCCAAGCTGGGCCTTGAACTCACAATGCTCTGCTTACCTCAGCCTCATAATGTATAAATATTTTAATACTAAATTTGTTGAGGCATCATGAGATTAATACAAGTTATCTTTAGCCTCTACAATTACATGAGGTGCTCAAAATAGTGGCCACTAGCTTCCAGACATTTATTAGTATGGCAAACTGCTGGTTGGGTAGCCTTGGTCATTGAGATTGCTGCGTTTACATTTTTGATTTATTCTTTTTTGGGGGAGGGAATAGTAATAAATGTTACATCTGTTGACAGGTAATGCTAAATAAAGTTCTAAGTTCTAAGTATTTGACACGAATTCACCCACTTAATTCTCACAACATATCTATGAAATAAATGCTGTTAAAATTTCTATTTGAAAAAATTCTATTTGCACAATAGGAAACTGAGGCATAGTGTTAAGTAGTTTGTCTGTATTGTTTCATGTATAGTTACAAAAGAACTCAGGTAGTCTGACTCCAGAGTCCCTTTTCTTCACTATTAGGCTAACCAGGATGGACATAATGAGTTACAGTACAGATTGAAAAAAGTCACATGAAAGCATTATGAGAAAGTGTACAACATTATTTTTATTTATTTATTTATTTATATTTTTTGGTACTGGGGTTCGAACTTAAAACCTTGCACCTGCCAGGCAGGTGCTTAGGCCACTGAGCTAAATCCCCAGCCCTAGTTTTTGAGACAGGGGCTCACTGTGCAGTTCAGGCTGGCCTTGAACTCACTTTGTAGCCAAGGCTGATCTCAAACTCACAACAAACCTCCTGCGTCAGCCTCCTGAGGGCTGGGATTAAAAGCGTGCACCACCATGCCTGGCTCGTATAGCATTATTTTTTTGAGACTGAGCCTTGCTATGTAGTTCAGGCTGACCTTGCACTCGCTATGGAGCCAAGGGTGATCTTGAATTCGTGATGATCCTCCTGCCTCAGCCTCCTGAGTGCTGGGTCTTTGATTTATTCTTTAAAGGACTGGTAATATGATGAGTTTTCTGAGGTTTGGCAGTATAGTGGGTCATCTCTGTCCCTGGTTCCTCATATGAGGATAACACCATCTGTTGAAAAAATATCATACTGATTTTCTTTTCCTGAAGTATGTATGCATTTTTTATGGCTGACTCTGCAGATAAAATGAGCCATAATACATACCCTTTTTTCTCACTGAATTGTTAAGAAGGCCGAATGTTAGGTTAGCCGTATAATCATGCTAATAGTTTCTAGATGTAAAAATGTTATCAAATTCTTGCAAATGATTCTGTGAGGTGGTTGCAATTCCAGGAGAAAGCAGGCTGGGAAAGACCAAGTGACTTGTCTCAACTCTATACAGAATGAATAAGATATCTAGAATTCCACCCTGTTGGCTTGCCTCCAAAGCCTGTGATCTTTCCAGTCCACCTGGATGCTTCTGCATGTGAAAGGGTTATTAATTGAAATCCTTCAGGGAAAGTCATTAAAAATTCTGGAGCACAGTGTTAGGCATTATCCCTTTTTGGATTAAAGCTGTCACACACCAGAGAAACTAACCAATAGATTAATTGTTCTGTCTAAGCAGCTGACACACTTAACTATCTGAGCTATTTCCTGAGTGAAAGCATTTTATTTTTTTAATATCTGTGTACATATCATTGTCTTTCGTGATATAGCCTTTCTTCTTGGATCTTTTGTCGTAGACTCTGGTAGGAGCAGAAGTCCATTTGATCTCTTGGGGTTGCATACAGATCCATAAGTCTCTGAACAAAAAGTGAAACATACACTAAACAGTGTTAGGTGACAGTTCCCTGCATATCAAGGTAATTTAGCTGTCGGCTGTTTGCTTTAAGAGTTCAATGAAATGTGCTGGCTTAAGTTTTCCTTTATAATACTGTAGAACGGTCCCTTTCAAAGAAATGCTAAAACAGTCATTCAAATAGTTTCTCCACATTTTCACTGCATTCGCAGTGTTCTGACAATGTGTTATCCTTCATTTTGCCACATTTTGACTGTCATCCTGGTGGCTCCATGCTATGTTTATCACTGCTCATTCAGATTATAGTTTCAAGCTAAAGTGCACCACAGCTATACAGCGTGTAGACATTTAAAAGAAGGCATGTGTTTCTTGCCTGGAATTCTGACATTGTTGAAAATACCACAATTTTATATATCTATTTTTTTGAACATGCAGAGATATGAATAAAGATGATCTTTTAATGCAAAATTATGAAGGGTATTCAGTTCATCAAGGACTGTGCACTGCCAGAAAACACCTGCCTATTTTATGGCAAGGAAAAGCAGCTTAGCTGTCAGTGTAGTCTTGATGAGAGCGCTCTGTTTGCTTCTTCATTTGACAGGGAGGGAAAATAACTGCTGAAGCTTCCATGGACCCATAATAAAACATTACACTGATATCACTGGGACAGTCAGTAGTGTATTCAGCTACCAGTGACAAAACTAAAAGTCTCTTGAACACATATTTATTTTGCATTGGTGTAATTAGATGGGAAGGGTGTTAACACAGTTGTTACCATTTTCCGGGCTTATGTTTCATTAGAAATTTCACCAAAGACTTGACTATAAGGCTTTTATGCAGTAAAGTTTTGATGTGGTATGAAAGAGGCTTTGATGTGGACATGGGATATAGCCCATCTTCTAATTCTATTCCATCCCCCTGTTTCTTTACAGTCTCGTGTAGATTTTTTCGTGCATTATGTTCACAGGTAATCAAAATATTCACAGAGGCTGCAACATCCATTGGTCAGTCCTAGCTAACACATGTCTGGTGACTTCTGAAGCAGTACCTTTCTGCCTGTTGCACTGAAAATAGAGAGATGGGGGAAAAAAACCCCAGGAAACCCAGAGGGGCAGAAAGAAATTAGCAAGAAATCATTAAACATTTTTAGGGTGCTTGTTTAAGTACTAACAAAAAGGTTCCACCAGGAAAAGATAGCAGTCAGCCAGCAAACCATTTCTGTAAAGGGCCAGAGAGTAAGAATTTCAGGTGTGATCACACCAACCCTGTTGCAACTATTAAATTCCATCATCATTGTGTGACAGCAGCTACAGACAATGAATAAACAAAATGAGAGCTTCTTTGGCGATCAATAGATGGAAGTTTATTTATTTATTTTGGAAAATACTTTATGTAAATGTATAGTAAGAGCATTTTAGTTGGTGAGAGTAAAGAACAATGGCTGATCAATATATTAGATTTCCAAAAATATTTGGTTTTTCAAGAATCCATCATATTACATCCTAAGTCATGACTGACCTAGGTCCTTGCAATAGAACAACAAGAAACTCACAAGCAATGTTTTTATAGCATCCTACTGATAATGCATTTATTGAGATAAAATTGCTTCCTAAATGAGTTTCCTACATTTATTGCCTTTGTCTTTCTGATGACTCACATTTTGTTTCCAAAGTTTGAGAACTTTTCATATAATATTACCCCCTCATCTTAACCTTTAATATCTCCTCATTGCTTACAGAATTAAAAAAGAAATTCCTCAGCCTGTCATTCAAAGACTTCTACAATTTGAACCCAGCTTGTCTTTCCAGTTTTATCTCTAGCTTTCCCTTATATTTTAAATTCTTGCCATAAAGTTATATTTGCCACAGCCCTGAGCATAGTCTGACCTCTCTATCTCTTGGATGTTATCAAATCAGTTCTCCTGTGCTTCCTGCTCTCTCTACTTTAAAAAAGTCTACCTGTATTTCTTTTAGTGTCCAATGAACACAATCATGTCATAGCACCACATATAATTATTAATAACTGCTAAAATATTAGGAAAATTATCTCTTTTTAAAAAATATATAAATTTTTAGACTTATATTTAATAATATAACCAGAAACTCCAAATTATAGCAATTTAGAGTGTCAAATTTGGCCCAGTTAAGCTCAGAAGGTATAATAAAGATATCATACTGATTTTAGGAAATTGCACAGTTTTTATCTATTAACACCTTCCCAGTGTGAAATCACTTCCTTGTGAGGACTATTAGCTCTCCTTTATTAGTAATTCAGACTGCAATATTTCTGTAGAAAGCAGTGTAAGTAATGGTAATAAGCATAATATCTAAGAGATAGCTGCATGGAATAGCAACAAGACAAAGACCTGGAAGCATGCGGGTTTATGACCAAATAACACTTCATTTCTGTAAAACACATCTGGGTTAATGATAGAATCCCACTTCTCTATCATTCCTAAGGAGACTAAACATTCAAACAAAGGAATCTTGAACAAAACGTTAGCATTGAGTTCCAAAGTCTTACATAGTATCCCGTCCTACTTAGTCAATGTAATTTTTAATCTATAAGTTAGTCATCAAAATCATTATCCAAATGTTTATTACTGGTCATGCCTTTCTTTGTGTCACATTCCCGTCCATTAAAATTATAGTGTAGCCCACGGAACTGATAGCAGAAAGCAGACTTTACATTTTATCTCAGGTTGTTCTTCCCTTCAAAGTTTCCTTGGAATAGTTTTATCTATTTTATAACATTGTTTTAAGTCTGAAATAAGACAATGTGTTTATACAGGAATTAGATTACATGAACATCATCTAGAATATACTCAAGATAATATACCAAGAAGTATTTCAACAAAATATTTATATTTATAGTAAAAAAAAACCATAGTTCTTTCTATTTACACTTAAATGCTAATGAACATACAAAAAATGTAAAAATAGATAACTTTAAAGTAGCATTTTAAGACATACGGTCTTACCCTATGTGCCTGACTCCTAGCAGACCCTGCTGGCTGTGGTTAGCAGTCAGTGCTTTCAGAGGGTTGGAAATGTTCAAGGCCTGCTCATTCCCATGTAGAAATGAAAGGACAGGGAAACAGAGACTCTCTGTAATTTGTAACTGAAAAACCCACTGTTATGGTTTGTGTCTGGGTGTCCCCCCAAAGCCTCATGCAGTCACAGAGGTGGCTAAATCTAGTATTTGTGATTGGTTTGTTGTCCAGCACGGGGATTGGTGGCGTGAGTGCTGCGCCTGCCCAGGGGCGGGTGGCCAGCATACAATATAGGGGCAGAAAGGAGGTGTGCTTTGCCCCCCACTTTTTTTCCCTTTTTGCTCTTGTCACTTGTGGCCACCATGAATGGTTGCCCCTTAACCGTGCCACCCTTGGAGCCAGCTGAGTATGGACTGAAACCTTCAAAAACTATAAACTTCATTTTGGGTGTCAAGTATTTTGTCTTAGCAACAAGAGAAAAGTAACCAAGACACTCACTTTATGTCATTTTTCTGGCAGAACTTCAATTAGAGGTGAGCAAATTTATTTAAAACAAAGTAAGATTTTTAAGTAAGCCATGAAAGTGTATTATATAATGTTATTTTTCTGAACTGTCAAACAGAAAACCAAGGGCATTGCATGGAGATAGTGATACAAGGAGGAGCTAACTGTCTCAGCATATGTTAATAAGCATCTGCTCATTGAGGAACTGGTTGAAAGAGGAGAGAGAAGGATAGAGAGGACCAAAAAACAGTGAGACTTGAGTGGGGATAGATGAGTGGTGGGATACGTAGGGATGTTACTTCATTCTATCTACAGATGAATCTCTGGTTCTTAGTGTAGAGAAGGGAAGATCAGTACGTCATGATACAGACCCTGTGATTCAGGTTCAGTTTGCGGCCAGCCTTTTACTTATGGCCAGTCTACTCTTGGTAAGATACAGAGTGAATTAATGTTGTCAAGATTGTTATGCATTCAACCTTTGTGAAATGGTGGCAATTTTCAAGAAAAGAGGTCATTCTGATCTGGGGATATGCCTTAAAATATTTGTACTATAATTCTGCACATAAGGTAATGATTAGCTCATACTTACCTGGCAGAGAAGATACTATGATCATGAGACAATGACTGGCTTATAGAAATAGTTGATAATGTTCTTTGCTTTGTAATAATTTTTCTCATTTTAGAAATGTAAGGTATTTGAAAGATCAGAATGAAACTATAGCTATTATAGCATTCCTTCAGTTTATCCTATAAGGCACTGACTACATAAATAGCTATTCTCAGTAGTCTCTGGATTTAAAAGATAAAGCTATGGATGCTTTTTTTCAGGGAATGGTATAAACAAATTTGCAAGTAACTACAAACATTAGACTGCATGGCAAGAATGATAGAGAAGAACAATATGTTTTAAGAGTTTAGTATTAGTTTCAAAAACCACATCTATTGGGGATCAATCAGGAAAGATTTCATGAATGTAGTGCCATTTGAACTACAACATGAAAAATGGTTTGGATGTCAAAAAAAAAAAAAAACAAGCAAAAATGACAAGAATTTGGAAAAGGAAACATTCTAGATAGAATGGAATTGCATGAATAAGGCTATGGTCATGGAAATCTGTAGAATATGGGCATGGTTTACTAAATGATGTAGATGTTAGGTTATCAACTACTGGGACCCGTGCAGTGGACAACAGTCTCCCTGCATAGGGAGAATAAAGAGCAAGAGACAAAATGGTGGCCAACCGGGACCTGGGATGATCAGTTGCTCAAGGGAAACAAAAGACCACGAGGCAGCCAGAATCTCGGTATTTATTGATGACATTTACATTGAGGAAAATGGTAAGGTGATTATCAGATAACTCAGAAAGCAGTGGTGGTCTTATGCTAATGAGGATCTTTATATTGATGAGCATGCTGGCGAGAGATGGCAGATTAGCGAGTTTGTCCTTTCCCCATGGTAAAACCCCCTTTTTTTACTGCTCAGTTCTCAAGGAACCAGGATGTCTTTAACTGAAACAATCTTGCCCTGGGGCATCACAGAACCCCAGGACCCTTGAGGCCTCAACTGTGATAGAAGCACATGTTTCCAAACATCATAGCCAGCTCTCATGGCAAGATACTAGGCCTCATATAAGCCCTGATCACAATTTAACTATGAAATGATTTTCCCCCAAAATTATATAGAATGGCTCTTGACAATTGACTACATAAGAAAATGATAGGAAAGGATATTAGTTTGCAGGGTTTGGAAAGTAAATAGGAAGCCAGTGGAGGATTTAAATAGGCAGCGTTGGGCTCCTCCAGTGCCCCCATTCCACACCCTCTGTGAAAGGAGAGAGTAGCGGGACCTAGCAGCCTTGAGCTGTCTCCATAGTGGCAGCAGGGGCAGTGAGTTGACTGACAGCACCCCCTACTACCCCATTCCTAGCAGTGTGAGAGGAGAGAGACAAGTGCTAGCGCGAGTGGAACACAGGAAGCTGTGTAAGGACCAGAAGAGCCCAGCTGTACATGGGACTGGGAATAGCCTGCTTTGTCTCTGTCTGAGGGCACCACAGGAACTGAGAAAGCCATGCAAAGAGAAAGAGGATAAGGAGTCAGGGACTGGGTGGGCTGCCTAGGGACATCCAGAAAGCTGCTGGCTGAAGACTGGTCCCATCCCCCACATCCAGAGACCAAGATCATCCCTGCACCCAGCACTAATCCTACTGCAGACTTGGTGGCATTATTCAGCATGGTTCTGAGCTCTGACTAGAACACTACCACAGAAGTGTGAACACCAGAGGAATTTTATTGTTTGTTTTTCTTTGTTTATCTACTATTTTGTTGAAATTTATGTATGCTATTAAATTTTCAATGTGTCTACTTATCTTTATTTTGATCTTAAAAAATGAAAAGATAATACCTCATGAAGGGAGGAGTTGCAAAATGTGTCAAAGAAAACCTGCTCCTACTGGGATTCTAACCTCAACTAAGGCAGTAAGCAAAGGCAGAAAACAATAAATGTTAATAGTACGTGACAGACAGACAGATGATACTATTTATAAAGAGTAACTGTTCATACCGGATACCAGATGGTACATCTCCATGAAATGTCTTTAAGAAACTCAAAATAGCTTACTTCAATACAGGCTTCTTGGGGGGAGACTTTTGTCATGTTTTGTAGGAATATTTCTTTCATATATATGAAACAGAATATAGCAAACAGACTGTATAAAGTACTCTTTAGGTTAAATATAAAGGTAAAGATGGAGCAAGCATTTAAATCTCATAACTTTCCCTAACGGGGCTGAATGCTAGGAACTCTACCTCTCACAGATAATCTGCATAGGTTGACATTTCAGAATATCAAGAGTCCTTCAATTTATCAACAAAAATAATCCTTGACTGATGAAAAGGAATCTTTTTCAAAATCAGCATACCGCTCATATTTTTTCTTGGTTTAACACAAAATAACATCTTAAACTTCTTGTGAATTAAGATGGTATAAAATCAAATATAAGGGGCCATGTAAAAAATAGAACAAGACCATGCAGAGAGCTAAGTGTTACGGAAGCAGAGAAAGATCCCTTGACTTTTCTTTTATGGTTTATAACAAGAGCATTCTCCAAAGGCCTCATACGCTCACAGGCAGGGCTTGTGGAAGGTGATTGGATCGTGGGGGCCCTGTACTCACCCAGGGAATCATGGCCTGGTGAGCGGAGTGGGTGGTTGGAAGTTAAGTTCTGGTCAGAAGAGGCAGGTTCCTGGGGATGGCTACAACTTTTCTGGCTCCTCTGTTCTCTTTCTGCTTCCTGATTACAATGGAGTGAACCCCTTTTCTCCCTGCTAGACCTTTCCACAATGCCCTTGACTGTAGACTGAAGATGCAAACCAAAATACTGGTGAACCTTTTGTAACAGTTGATATGTTGTGTCAACTTGGGAAGTTTAGAAGTTTGATGAAGTGATTCAGCTGGGGCTCAGGGTCCTCACTTTGTAGACATATACTGTGTAAGAGGAGGGAACGGAGGTGGTATGAGTGCTACACCCACCCTAGGAGATGGTAGCCTGCTTACAATATAAAGGAGGGAAAGGGGCTTGCTCTCCTCCCTTTTGCTCTTGCTGCTTCTTCCGTCTTCTGCCACCTTGAAATTTTGCCCCTGTACCATATCACTTTGCTTTGGTGAAACCTCTGCCAGCTGTCAGCTAAATAAAGCTTTCCCTCCTTAATTTTGGGTGTCGCATATTTGGTTCCAGCAATGAGAGAAAAGTAACCAAGGCACCTTTCCTTCCTTAAGTTATGGGCATTGGGTATTGTGCCCAGTAACCAGAGTGTGACTAAGATACTGCCCAACAAAGGTGGATAAAAAGAACATTTCTTATTTGCAATTGTGAATTAAAAGTTAATATTTTCTCTTTATTCTTTCCCAAATCACTCAAACCATAAAAAAATCAGAAATAGAAACATAGTATGTCTCCTGTGAAAGGAGATAACCGAGACTCTGGATTACGAATTTGGAGGAAGTGTCACATGAAATCAGAGTGGAAAGATGGGGAGGAGTTGCCTATAAGCCTTGGCCTGGAGTCCAAAGCCCATGTGTCTTGCTTACAGTTAAAGAATCCTGACAATTATTTCCTAAATAAACCACCTAGAAAGACTTAGTCAGAAAAATGTGATGGCTTTAATACTGAAGTAAAGCCATGTGGAATGTTACAACCTGTATTCTCAGTACTCTGGGAGGCTGAGACAAAAGGATCACAAATTCAAGCCTAGCCTGGGCAATTTAGAAATGTAGCAAGAACCTGTCATGGTGTTCTCCACCTCAAAGGCTAGAGATGCAGTTCTGTGCAAAGACCCTGGGTTCAATTTTCAGTAACACACAAAGACACGTTGTCTTGGTTACTTTTCACTCGTTGCTGAGACAAAATACCTGACGCCCAAAATTAGGGAAGGAAAGGTTTATTCTTACAGTTTCTCGGGAGTTTCAGTCCATTAGTTGGCTCCAAGTCAGCATGGGGTGGCGGGGCTACAGTTCATGGTGACTGCAAGCCACAAGGCATGCTGGTGAGAGAGAGAGAGGCGGAAGAGGAAGCGAACAAGAGGAAGACCCGCCTTCCCTTACATTGTATGTCGGCTCCACCCCTGGGCAGGCACAGCACTCACATTGCCAGACAACAAATCAGTAACAAACCAATAACTCAGCCCCATCAAAATTATATGAGGACTTGGGGGTACATAGCATATTACCCGATACACGTGTATTAATAATAACCAAAGAATAATTTGCATCATGTCTAAACAATGATGCCATAAAACAAAGAAGCAAATAGAACCAAGCAGATAGCAAGAATATAAAAACACTGCTATTGTAAAACAAATGGTAGTTTTTGATATGTATGAAAAAACATACTGTGTTTTAAAAGTTAATGAAATATTTATTGATATAAAGTACAAATACAAAAATGAAGTGCTCAGAGAAGACACTGTAAAACAATGGAAGACACACTATGGAGCATTTCAAAAATGAAATAAAGGTAAATTATCTTAGAAATAAAGCCAAAATTAATAGTAGAATAAAAGTCACTCCTAAAGACATAGTGATGGGCATAGTAGAAAATATTGAAAAGAGTAAGTGTTGAGAAGAAAATTTGGGATGTGGATTTTGGGCACAGGAAATGAATATAATGTGTAACCATGTTTCTAAAAAGGCAGCTGAAATTGATTGAATAAATATTTAAATATAAAGACCATTAACATTTAGAGACAGGTTTTACTTACAAGTTAAAATTACTTAAAGATTGCCCCCAAGTGACATAAAATATCAATAAAGTATGGTTTCAGATCATTTTTTTTTTTTGAGCACACAGAAAACAAATTTCCCTAGGGGAATTTATTAGCCTGCCCTTAGACTACTCATCTGCAATGTTAAGCTTTTAAATACAGTGTAGAAATGTCTACAAAGTGTTGAAAGAAAATGATGATGACTCAGGAAGCTTTGAGAGACAAATGCTGCTTCACGTATAAAAGTTATCAGCAAAGTTTTAAACTGAAAGAAGCTAATTGTATTGTTCAATGAGTCTTCATACCCAGCTGGACACATGAATGTGCTCCCTTTCCTACCTCAGTCATCCTGTGGCTGGGGATCTGTCTAGTTCCCTTACATCAATTTTCTGCTGGCTCCTTATTAATTGCACTTCCAACCCCATAATCCTGTTATCTCCAAAATGGATCCCCAAGTATCCTTTTGCTGTCCGTTTAAACACCAACTTGCCATCTTTGTGAGTTTTTGCATTTCACTTTATTTCAGTAATGACATAGGCTCTTCTGAGGGCTTTACTCTAGTCGTATTATTTCCAACCCTTATTAATTCAGGTTTGACTTTTATATCTGACTTTAGATTCCATCATTTTTGTTCCTGCAACAAGCATTTTTAGGCTTTTCATGTTTTTTCTCAACCTCTACTATTACTTGGTACCCAAGGGCCGGGTTATGCAAGTATGGTATCAAAAAATAAGGTTAGTGTTTAAAGAAAAAATTTAAAAAATCATTACAGTAAAAAAATACATACCTTTGAGTCCTCTTAAAATACTCCTCATTACTTTGAGCACAATTATCCCATCATTTTTGCCACTTTATGAAGAAATTCTAGAAGTTCTCTTCCTGATTGCTTTTTGCGGCTGCCTTAATATGCTGAATCAATTCAAAATATTTATTGTAATTTCTGTTAAATAAGAACTATATTGTATGTCCTCATATGTTTTCTTCATTAGATCTGACTGACATCATGCAACTTCTGCATATTCCCCAAAGTTAAAATGACCATGAAAAGTAAAGGTTTTGAATTGATTTATGGCGTTAAGGCAGCTGTGACAGTGCAACTAAAGACACAAAGGGGGACTTCCAGAACTGCTTCACAAAGTGGCAAGAATGGTGGGATACGTGTGTACAAAGAGAGGGGGAGAATTTTGAATGAGATTCATGCAATGTGTCCTTTACTATCATAAATGAAAAATATTCACTGTATTTTTCTATCATACTCCAGTATATTCATGTCCAAAATTTGCTTGTTGTGGTTCTACCGTGGTATCAGAGCACAACGTTTACAAAATTTGGGTAGATAATCGCAGTGATTTTGAGGTTTTATCTATGTCTCCATTAGTATATTGTTTCATAAAGAAAAATGCTAGCATTTGCATCACAATGCTAGGTCAGTACCTAAATAGGAGAGACAATTTCTCATAGATTAACTATATGACATTAATCACTGCAGACAGGTCTCAGCTTCACTAAGGAAAAATTTATGTGAGTTTGAGAATATACAGTTTTAATATTTGAAATTGTCTTTATCAGCATGTTTTTAAAAGTTGTTGGATTTACAGATTTATCTGTCAGGGAGAGCATAGCACTGAAGCCTTTTCTTTATTTTGCTTAGAATATGACAGTATGGCATGGAACATGAACTATAGACTAAATGAAGAAGAATAGGGATAGAACCTGAAGTAATGAAGACAAATGTGAATGAAGTAGTACTATAAGTTAGTAATGTATGTGAATTCAGTATTTAAAGAGACATGTAAGAGCAGGCTCTAAGATGATGCTATTTAAGTAATTTTAAATGGGGAAATAATCTTTAGCATGCTGATATTCAGGTGAAGTTCAACTTCAGATATAGTACAGAAAAAGCAGGTAAAAGAATGACTTAAATATCAGAATTTTGACTATATGCAAAAATTAAGGTAATACTGACCTTGATAAAAAAGAGATGACAGGTAGCAGGATATAAATACTGTCATAAATGTTTGTGAAATACTTTTTAAGATCCATTCCTAGTATATGTAGCATAAAATAAAAGTACTTATGAAACTACATATGAGAGAAAGAAGGGAGATATTTCTAAGGCTTAATTCATAGAAGAATTTTAACAACCCCAGGAAGAATGCAGGGTTAGTATGTTGGTCTCATTCCCACATTTAAGACAGAGGACTCTATTTTTTTTTTTTTTTTTTTTTTGCGGCATCGGGGATTGAACTCACAACTTCACACCTGTCAGACAGGCACTTAAGTCACTGAGCCAAACTCCCAGCCCTAGGTTTTTTGAGGCAGGGTTGCACTGTGTAGCTCAGGCCGGCCTTGCGCTCGCATTGTAGCCCAAGCTGGCCTTGAACTCACAACGCTCCACCTACCTCAGCCTCCCGAGTGCTGGGATTAAAGGCGTGTGCCACCATGCCCAGCTAAGACAGAGGAATCTTCTAAAGGAGCAAAAGCTGACAGGGCCTTGTAATTTCTCCATCCCCTTCTGAGTGACCATCATAGCTTGGGCTTAACCACAGTTTGGGATTTGTGATAAATATTTTCAGGAATGAGGCATCACAAGACTCAGATTTAAGGCAGCCTTATTTTAAGCATGATTCTTAAATCAAGGTCTAATTCTGGCATTTCTATATTGTTCTTATGATCTAGTATCTTTTCTGATAACTGAAGTCCTACACTATTCTCTTTCCATTTCTAACTCAGGAATAAACTCAGTCCTTCATTTTTCTAGCAGCTGACCACTGTTTTTACCTTGTTATTGTAGGAGTTTTTCATAACCACTGGGTTTTGTAGCTGAGCCTCAGATACAGAAATCTAAAGTCCAGTGTAAATGTTAGAGCTAGCAAAAGATGGCAAACTGTAGTGGAAAATACAAAAGCACTTTCTACACTGTGCCTACCGTGTCCGTGTCATAGGTACCGATGCAGGTATTCTGGGGACTTGGACTGGCTTGGTGTTCCCTGGGCACAGTTGCTTGGGCTCTGATGTGTTGTCCTTCTCAGCGTCATCTGATTATGTGAGTTAACTAGAACAGAAGTGCGTAGACTAATTATGGTCCATTGTGTCTTAGTGGGTTCCTCTGGAAGCAATGCTGGAGATGTGGGCTTGGATTCACATAATTCATATTGGAGCAGGAATGAAAGTGGGGCAGCATGAGAGGGAAGATGGGTTCATTACTAATGTCACTGTCGCTTCTAATTTCATAAGATGATCTGTAAAACAAAGAATGCCTGGCTTTCAAGAAATGTCTGGATGGAAAACAGGCATCTGAGGATTTTACTGCAGCTATCATTCTCAAAGGGCTGAGATGGTCTCACTCCAAACGTTATCATCTCCACCTTTTCAGACAATCTTCCATCGCTTTGGAGTGATTTTCCCCCATTGTTTTGTAGATGAAGTACATCCGGGGCCACCCTCTGAGTTATAATGGAGTCTATTCAATAGATCAATGGTCACATTCAAAGAGGTTTTGATAGTATATTTTATTAGTTTTTATATTCATCCTAATCTGCCTGTTTTTATATATTTTCAGGGTAATTTACGTAAAAGAAGGGAGATATAAAGTGATGCTTCATGTGTTCACATATTTGAAGATCTTTCTTCAAGCCTCCAAGGCAACAAACCTAGTTAACTCCACAATTGGTATTATTATTCCACTTTCTTATATTGTTAAAATGTTAGAACTACCATCCTAATGACTGTTTTTGCCTCCATTGAGATCAGCCTTAGTAACTCTAATGTCACCACTCACCTGTGGTTATCACCAGTAGCACCTAATAAATGTTCCCATATTTCTGGTTAGTGATCTAGATCTAGAATACTATCCCAAGGGTTTACTCTTTCTGTACATTCCAGGAACCAACTGTCTTAGGTTGAGTTCTCTGAAAGTCAAACCTGAAATAGGGTTGTATGCAGGTAGTTATTTTGGGTGACATCACTTAAGGAAATAGGAGTGACTAAGTACAGAAAATTAAGGAGGAAATGCTAAGAAAGCTGTTACTGAGAATAAAGATTCAATTCTTTAGTTACCTTCAAACCACATGATGCCTATAAAACACTTGAGTTAGTTGATTTCTGCTAGACTTTATTGAAACTGGATTGTGATGAGGAGGTGTTATGGTTTATGTTTGGATGGCCCCCCAAGCCTCATGCAGTCATGGGGGTGGCTGAATCTAGCATTTGTGATTGCTTCATTGTATAGCACTGTGAGTGCTACACTCGACCAGGGGTGGAGAATGGGCATACAATATAGGGGAGGGAAGGAGGCATGCTTTTCCCCTTTTGCCCTTTTTGGTCTTGTCACTTGCAGCCACCATGAATGGCTGCCCCTCAGTCACACCACCCTGCCTTGGAGCCAGCTAAGTATGGACTGAAACCTCTAAAAACTTTAAGTTAAATAAACCTTTGCTTCCCTCATTTTGGGCATCAGATATTTTGACTCAACCATGAGAGAAAAGTAACCAAGACAGGAGGTATAAAAATGATGACAGACTGGAAACTGTTATCAAGCAGACCAAATTAAGAAAGATAATTTTCAAGGTAGTCTATAAAGATGCCTATAGTGGAAAAGTGAATGTTGTAGCTGATGACTTTAATGCAAAGAAGTAGCGAAACTCTAATGGCATGTGAGGGCATTACAGGGGAAAATCCATGAATCCTATGATGAGTGAAGACGATGGATACCTCTGGGGATGTTTACTCTGTAATATCTTCAAAATATATGGACATATGGAAGTGTGTCACATTTTCCTGGCAAAGACTGGTCCTTCCACCCTGACCCTGATTCCTCCTTACCCTCATCAGTAGCCTCAGGCACTTTCCTTCAACCTTGTTTCTTTCCATAGAGGAAAACTTATAAATCATTTCATGGCTCTCTTTCTCTGACACAATCATTTTCACTAATACAAACTTCACATATTTTTGTTTACTTCTTGGAGGATTGGGACTACAATAAAAATGTGTAAGAAAAGAGAAAATTGAGAAAGAATAAAAATGTCATCACAAAATAAAAAAATAAAAATGTAGGTAAACTACATCAAATTGTTTCACTCACTAGTCTTGAGGAGCCATCAAAATAGAAAAGAAAATTAAGAAGAGGGGCTCAGAGTTGAAAAATAGCAATCAAAAAGCAATGCAAAGTGAAATGATAATAAAATGATCATGAACTAAAGTCATAAAGCTATCAAACAGGTTACATGGAACATCATGAAAAGAAATAGGGATAGGACAGTGAGGAAAACACAATAAAAAGAAAGAAAAGAAGCCTACAAAAGCTAGTTCTGCTAAACAAAGTTATGATGTATGTGATAGAGTGTTGGTAATTTCATAGGGCACTCCAAAGGTGTGAAGAGCACATGGACGTGTGCGATCATCTATGGGAATGGCGACTTCTCAGTGTTGTATTTGTTTACTTTAAACCTAGAAATATCTCAGTTATACATAGAAAACTCTCAGTTATACATGGTTTTAACACATGAAATTGATAATTTTTTGTTTACATTACAAATTTTAACACAAGAAATTGATAACTTTTTGTTTACATTATAAATAACATATGGCTAACAGTTTTGTTATAATGAAATGCAAGTGAATTATCAAGTAGCTGTATTTTTCTGAAAATGTTGCTTCAGAGCAGTGGAAAGCTGCATGTATCTACAACAAAAGACATTGCTTATTTGCATCTTCTTAATTAAATGCGTTTGCACACTTGTTTTAGAACTTGATTCATCACAGTAATAAAGCATGGTATGGTATCATAGAGGTGGCATGTTCATAGAGGCAGGAATATCCAGAATTTCATTAAATTCTAAATATGTGATGGATCTATTTTTAATCTTGTTTGCTAGATTGAAAAATTAACATTCTTATAGTTACAGATGGAGGCAAATTGTAGAAAAAATAAACCTCTAGCCATGTGACTAAATTTGGTATAGTTTCTGTATAGTTATGAAAGTTTATGATGGCGTTTTTGATCCTAATTGCATATTAGGCATTACGTAAATAGAAGATTTCAAATAAAAGTTTGTCTGGCAGCAAATAGCATTATATTTTTGATATTGTTAATTTTTTTATTTTAAAAAAGCAAACAAAAATGATACAGAATTTTTTAAAAAACATAGGAAATTAACACTAATTGATTTATTGCATATTGTTATCTTAGAAGTAGTTGTTCAGGTTACAAGATTTAGGCACGAAAAAAATGATCAAACAATCAATGAAAGCACAAACTGCTCTTTTGGATGAACTAGCAGAGATTAGTAATATAGCTATCTGTCTTGTGTGTGTATATATATTTATATGTATGCCTATATACATATAGTCTTTTCCCTTCTTCCTTCTTTTCTTTCCTGACATTGTTAATTTTTAAAACAACATATTATGAAGTCTTTTCTGTATATAATATTTTCCATCAACAGTCTTCAGGCTATTTTCCTATATAGATTCTATCTTTAATATAAAATTACAAGTAATCTTGGCTTTTAAGTTTAAATTTTCCTAATTTGCTTTAAGAATAGTACTGAAATAGAATGTAAAATAAATTAAATTTAAATTTAAATTTTCCTAATTTGCTTTAAGAATAGTACTGAAATAGAATGTAAAATAAAATTTTAATTTACCTTTGCTTACTTTTGAATCAAAATGAATCTTGATAATAAACTTTTAGTTGATCTCAAGTTGTACCAAAGTAATTTGTTTATGTTCAGGATAACAGTAAAAAAAGATTTTTTACTATTCTCTACATGCAAGCCACGAGGGATTGTTGAAGTTTCCATTTCTCCTGTATTATCATTCATGGCAAACAACTTCAGTGTTTGATCCATCGAGTCCAGAGAGTGTTCACATCAACATCTTTCAAATCTATTTTGGAGTCAACTTTATAACAGGAAACAATGAGGTGTGATTGAAATATATGATGTGTGCTTAAAAAATTATTATAGTAAAGGACACATTGCCATTAATTCCACTCAAATACTCCTCTTTGATTTGAACATGCTTATCCCATCAGTCTGGCCACTTCGTGAAGCCATTCTGGAAGACCTCTTCCATGAGTATTTTGGTAATGTATGGTCAAGAATGTGTTGGATGCTGAATGTGATCTAATGGAAAAGTAAGCTTGTAAAAATATTGTAGTGTTCTTATCAACACTATTCACTGGATCTGGCATTGTGCAACTTCTGACTTTTCTGGAAAGTCAAAATGATTGTGAATGATAACTTTTATAACAATTCAGGACATCCTGGCAGCCATGTCAGCACCACTAAAGACACTCATAAAAGAGGACTTCCAGAATTGCTTCAGAAAATGGCAATACGACGCTGTAAGTATGTTTGAAATGAGGGGAGTATTTTGAGGGAGATTAATGGCATTGTGTACTTTACTGTAATTAATTAAAATATTAAATATTCACTATGGTTTTTGATAACACCTCTTACACTATTACCATGGAAACTCATTTCTAATATTGTTTTGCTCCATTATATCAACTTTTCCATGCCTCCTCCATTTGGACTAGACCCCAGACTTCTATCACACTTGAAAGTAAATTTTTCCTCCAAGTGAACATCAGATTTTCAAGTCATTAACTCTTTGGGGACAGTCTCCTGAGTAAGTGGTATATATTTGGGGGTACAAAGGAAAGGTAAGAGGTATCTAAACCTACAAAGGGATTATTTTAGGATTGATTTTTAAAAAATTGATCACAATTGATTTTAAAAAGTTCATCTTCACAGAAAGTGAAATCATTAAGAAGTTACTTACAAAGTAAATGCAGTAGATATGTAGTTTACCCTGTGAGGTAAATATGAATATATGAGCAATTAAATTTAAATTGTCAGAAGAGTAATAAAAATCTCTTTCCACATATCATCTTCCACAGCAATAGTTTCAAGTCTGGCCAGTTGTATGTCATCAAAGGAAGTGAATAGAATTACATGTTTGTGGCAATGTATAAACTACTGTCAATTTTTGAAAGCAAATAATTCAGGTCATTTTTTCATGTATTATTGAGCAAATGTGCAACTGAAACACTAGTCATGTCAAAAGAAGTTTATGAGAGAAAGTAATGTTGATGGATTTTCTAATCTGAGGAAAAAAAAGTGCCTGAAAATGTTGGAACCACTCATTCGTTTACACTGCAATTCACAGAATCTTTGAAAAGGTCAGACATTTGGTGCATTCAAATAAACAATTAATTATGAGAGAGGTATATAATTTAAAAAATTTAGACAAAGATGTGTGGGTATTCTTAAAAATGCAACTCAGAAATGAAGTAAGTTCTAAAAAGTTGTTCAAGTACTTTATTCCAAAGAACAGGCACAGGAGGAATCTTCTTATTTTGCTTCCTCTACCCCATTCTTGAACTGTGGTCTGAAAACACAATATACTTGAAACACAGAAATCAATAGTGTGCCATGTTATATCTAAGATGATATAAAAAACTCTCACAATTGTACTGGAGTACACCACTATCCTTGCTCTGAGAAAACCACCACTACCACCACGAAAACAACTACACACTCACAAAAATTGCCTCTGAGGAAAATGTGAACTTGTTTCTTTGATATTCATGACTTTGCTTATAAAAAATTCAACCCATGTGGTTAACCTGTCCATCAGGCTTATCATACAGAAATTCTATTTTGTCCAGGTGCTTCTGTGCGTGTGATGGCCTGCCCATACCCCGGGGCCTGCCCTGCCTCCCTGAGCTCTTTCTGGGAACAGCACAGAACAACAATGACAGAACTCGGCTCCATCCATGTCTCTGGGTTCCACACCTCAGCCTGACAAGGAATGAAGAAATGAAGCAAGCAACTTGGACTTGTTGCTCCAAAGATGTGCGCTGCCTCTGAAAACAGCCTACCTCACAGAGTGGTTCCAAAAATAAATAACTAAAGAAATAGATAAAAAAAAAAAGCTAGTCTGAGTAATTGCAGTATTATTAGAATAAGTATATTCTTTCTCAAAACAGTTATTTTGAAGGGGCTAATATTCATTTAACAGGGTGATTTCTGATGTATTTGCTAAAAGAAAATCCTCCAAAGTCTCCTTTTCAAATGGACTCATAAAAATTAAATGAGTATACAAATCACCTAGAATTAAATATGGTTCGAGGGAGGTGAATCTGTCCTATTTTACCCTGTATTTGCATTTCTGGCTTTTATAAAGCATCTCCTGTGTTGCCTGTTTACTTTTCATCTGCATTCCTTGGCCAGGCCCCCCCTCATCATTGAACAACAGATGTAGCAGTGATATAATCGTTTTTTAAAAGACTGTTATTATGCTGTCTTTGGACTGCAGCAGCCTCACTCTATATCTTTTCTGTGATTATTTTTTCTTTTTCTGTATAATTTAGAAATGTTTCAGATATGAATTTTTTTCCTGTAACAGTATGTTGTTCTCTTGACTGTCTGAACTCTGTGTAATGCCAAGGGTGTGTTCCCAGGGTTTCTTCTGCCCTTGTTCCCCACATCAGCAACCTATGATGGGTCCTCTTCCCAAATATCTTCATGAGATTCACTGTTCCCATCTCCATCTCTACCAGCTCTGCCCATCATTCCACTAGCTTGAGTTCTTGGAAAACCTGCTTACTCATCCTGTTTCCCTCTTTTCCCCTCCAGAACTTCCTGACAAAAGCAGCCTGCTGCAACACGGTCTTACAATATAATTCAGGTCATTCAGTTTCCTGCATATAATGATCCAGTGTCTTCTCAGTGCACCTGGAAATAAAATTTCTTTCTAGATGCTGCTCTGTCCCTCTCTCTTCAAGCTCATCTCAAGCCTTTGTCCATTGAGTTGCTGACAATCATGTCCACTACATTCTCTCTAGATTTGGTTTGGTTTGTTTGGGCTGGAAATGCTCTTTCCACTTAATATTTCATGGTTGACTTTTTCTCATCCTTGAGATACCAGGAATCATCTCTTCACACAGCTCATTTCTGGCTATTTAAAGTACGTTAAACACCTCATTACTCCATCCTATCACCAGGCTTGATTTCTCTATGATCTAGTACTTCTTATTTCCTGATGTTTTTCTTCTGCATATATGTATTTCTTGCTTATTGCATATTAACATATGATCCATGAGAGTAGATAAAATTTTCACTCTGTCTCCCCCCTGACTAGTGAGATATAGTCACACAGTAGATATTCAGCAAATTTTGCAGAATGAATGGATGGATGCTATAGATGAGCCTACTGTAATCTCACAATATTCCCATCTCTGATTTCTGTATTTGCTTTGCTGGCCTTGTTCCATCTTATTCTGTATCAGTTGTCTCTCTAAACCTCAGTCCTGTAATCTCTGTTACCTTTATATTACACATCCTTTTGGAATGGTTAAAAGCAATGGTGTAAATTAGACTGCTTGAGTTTAACATTGCCTACTCCTCTGTGTGACTTTGGAAAGTAAATTAATACTTCTTAGTTTCACTTTCTAGTCTGTGGAACAGATTACAAATAGTATTTCTTTTCAATATTAAGTGTTTAGAATTGTGCCTGGTATATGGTAAGGTGGCAGTACATGATACTTATGTATTTTTTATGTTAAATATTCCTGTGGTGATAATTCTCTGCAATCTGTTTCTACTATGGATTCTGGTATACTTATTACAGACAACACCACCATCAGCTGGAAATTTAGCAAATCTTGCAAGGGAAATTTGAGTTAAAATTAATTAGCTGTGGAAACCTGGAAAAGTCATTTTATTATTTCTGGGATCAAGTTTTTTTTTTCTGTAAAATTAGCATGGTTGAATTAATCTCATAAAAGTTTAAAAACATAAAAAGGTTAACAGGAGAACAAATTTCCAAATTTATACTGAACTCTAATTTTAATAACATGCCAAAGTAGAGATTCTCTAGTTGACTCTCTTATTTCTTCCCTTTTACCTCACAGCAGCCCCCAAGCAAAAGCCTAGAAGTTGTGCTTTTTCCTTTAGCTGTAAATATTTCCTGTAGATATTGCTCTAGTTCAGTCAACCCTCTGGAATTGTGGCTGCTGCATATTTGGAGTCAAACAATAAGAAAATATGCCTACAAAAAGATTGTGTCTGTACTGGGCATGTACAGAACATTCATTGTTATTATTTCCTAAACACCAATTTGCATAGCTTTACATTGTCTCAGGTATTATAAGTTACACAGAAATGACTTAAAGTACTGAACATGGGAAGATATACATAGATTACATGAAATACTGTGCTACTTTATGTAAAGGACTTGAAAATGTACTGATTTTGTTTCTTCAGGGGATCCTGAACAAATTCCATATAATTACTGAAGATACTTTAATTTTTAATTAATTTTAATTCATTTGTTCATAAATTGCTACCTCAACTTCTATAGTTCATAGTGGTAGGCTCCATAACTGGTATAAATCTCTAGTCCATACACATAAGAGATTGATTTTTAATTAGGACATTACTCAGTTATTTTTTGGTTAACATTACTTTCTTCTGATTGTTTTGAATACTGAATGATAGTGCAAGTTCCTAAAAGTATAGTTTTCAGTGACTGCCCTTATAATGGAGAAATATTACATGGTACATAATTCTTTTTTTTGTGTGTGGCACTGGGAATTGAACTCACAACCTCACACCTGCCAGGCAGGTGCTTAAGCCACTGAGCCAAACTCCCAGCCCGGTACATAATTCTTAAAATATATGTTCCAGTATATTTATTGTGTACAAGCTTAGGATGAGTTTTTAATAGGGGAATTTGGGAAAGCACTGAACAGAGACACATTGCAGAATCACTCATATGTATTTGTTTCATATCGTATTGTCTCTCTAGTGTAAACAATAAATAATAATAATAAACTGAAAGAGTAAGAAGATCCAAAATGTAGAATAGGTATTATAATAATGAAAGGGAAAGAAAGTGATCAAATTAAAGAACAGCTGGGATGGGGGAAATACTATAATACTATACTATCCATGACCTACAAAAGTAGAGGAAATATATTTCTTTTTTTAATTTTAAAAAACAAAACAGAAAAAAGGGTAGAAATAATACAGAATTTTAAAAAAAACAGTCGATCAGTACTAGTTAATATATTACATATTGTTACCTTAGAAGTAGTTGATCAAGTTACAAGATCTAGGCATAAAAAATGATCAGACAATCAAACAAAGACAACACAAGCTATTCTTTTTGATGAGCAGGGAATTAATAGTATAGTTATCTATCTTGCACACTTATACATACATACAGTTACATGTGTGTACCTATGTACATATAATCTTTTCCTTTCTACCATTTCTCCTTTCCCCCATCCCAGCTGTTCTTTAATTTGATCACTTTCTTTCCCTTTCATTATTACAATACCTACTGTACATTTTGGATCTTCTTACTCTTTTAGTTAATTATTATTATTATTATTATTTATTTTTTGCTCTAGAGAGACAATATGGTACGAAACAAATGCATATGAGTGATTCTGCAATGTGTCTCTGTTCAGTGCTTTCCCAAATTCTCCTATTAGAAACTCATGCTAAGCAGCATGTCCCTTGGATGTAGCAGTGTCCTTGGCTTTGTAAGTTTTTATGCATTTGGGATAGACACCCACTGAAAATTCTGTGTTTCAAATAAACCTAAAGCAGGTCTTTTGTAGTATTAAATCCTTTTACTGTTAACACAAGAAGTCACTCTGTTATCTAATTTATTAGATTTAGTTTGTGTGTGCAGAGTTTTCTTAAATCAGGTGTACATGGATATTAAGTATTGCTTATCTCCTTCTTTGCTTCTGACCTTAATTCTTTCCTTATGATTGGTAGGAACTGTGACTAATGTGTTTCCATCACTGTACTATTATTTTTCATGCAGTTCAGAATTCTAATTAAAATTTTCTTTGAAAAATTTTTACCCTCCAGTTCTACATAGTTTTTAAAGTTTCTTTCATGTGGATTGGCAAAAGTTGAAGGTAAACATTTCAGCTTGATTTAATACTTTCAGTTTCTCTTTACCTCTTCTGCTTTGCTTGTAAATCTTTGCATTCAATATAAGCACCTTTCCCCCTTATTGCTAACGGTATGATACAAAATCCTGCCACTCTAGGCTACCCAGACTTTCCATTCAATATAATAGTCCCACAACACCACCTGCGCATCAATACTGTCCTCATAACAGATTTTCCCACGTCAACCAGTGACCCTGGTGTCGCTTACATTCTATAGTAGGTGTAACTGATTCCATCAAAGTGAGTGACATTTCCTATCCACTGCTTTCTACCATAGGAACTCACTTTTGTCCCTATTCTGCTAATTTTCATATCATTCATTTACTCTATAAACTCCTATATGTTTTACTTACACATCACTTCACCTGCTCTCCATTTTTGCTGCTAAAATATAGGTCCAATGCAGACTGATATTTTGTTGCTTTACTTCTCTGCCTCTAGTTTACAGAATAACAGTAAACACACAGCAGGAATTAATATTTGATAAAAAAACAAAAATTGATGAATAAATACATCTATTATCTATTATTTTCCTTTGTAAATAAATTTTCTTTTCCCTTTAATTTCTCTAGATAATGCTGTCTCAGAGAGATTGCTCATTAGTTAAGATAAAGTTAGCAACTACAATGGATACACTCAACTCAGTAACTTGCCATAAAATTTATTTTTATGTAACATCTGTAAAAAGTCCAAGATGAATGTGCCTGACCACCTGATAGTTGTCGTCCAAGCAGTGACTTGGCAGCCTTGACTTCTCCTTTTGTTTAGCTCTCCTCTGCTCAACACAAGCTTCCAAGGTTACTGTGCTCATTTGAGCCAGACTAGTGAAGGCGGGAAGTCCATGAATCATGGCATGTGGCATGTGTCACCGCTGCTCGCTTCTGAGGGAGGCTCGGAAGTGTAGAACTTCTGCAGGTTCCAGGATAAGAGCAAGCAGTTTGGCAATTAAGTTGTGACTATCAGACCCAGATGGCCACACCTATTTGTGGAGCTTTGAGAACTAAATAAAGTTTAACAAAACTGTCTCTGAGTTATTGCAGTGGAGTTCAATTCCATAGAGATGTCTGGAAGGAGTGCCAAAGGGCCAGTCTCACTAGTGCATGTGAACTGACTCGCTTGTGAAACCATCTTCGGTAATGCTTTCCTTCCCTCTCTTCCCTCCTCTCCTTCTCTAATCCTTCTTAAAGATTTTTTAATTCTAACATGTCATAATCTCAGAATCCAAACTGCAAGATTTCTGTTTTCCCCTATGTCCAACACCCAGACCCACTTTTAGTTTTCATGATATCATGTGATATGTGGTTAAACAGAACCAAACTCTTAATTATGAATTTTGGAAGGCAAGAGTGTGCCACACTAAATTACATTCCAGAATTCCCATCTAGTATGTCCCACTCAGTAACAAATAAAACTAGGTTTGGGAATGGAGGCTGGAGTTTTAAATCATTACCTAACACCATGCCAAAACAAGGTCTTGATAATTCCTACTTACGTAAAAAGGCTAAGTGGATAAGACAGATGTTTCCACATAAGAGGAAGCATTTTTAAATGACAGTTTTTCAATGACTATTAAACTATGTGGGAGTAAAATGTTATGAGGCTATAAATTCAAACAAATGCTAAAAAAATAATGTATTTTAGGCAGGTTAGTGACAAAGAGAGGAAAGATATTAAATAAAAAGTCACTAACCAAGGGTTAGATAAACATATCCAGGTAAATAAAAATAGTGATAATGGACATAAATAGCAGCCCCATTGAAAACTAGGCTTTCCTGGACAGATTTGTAATTTGCACTTTAATTTTACATGAAAATAATGAAGTTAATTTTGCATTCTCATTGATATTCCTAGTGGCATCAAAGTTCAAAGTACATGACTATAGATGTAGGCAACCCTTTTTAATGCTGCTTCAAACATCTTTGTAGGTTCACACATAATATACTTTCCTTATTTGACAATATGGTAATCATTGTGAAATATTTCTTCTGATTTCCCACTTAAACACTCCCTTCAACATTTATGAACGCTAAGGATCAGAGAGGAATAACAAAGTCTTCCCTGCAGAAGCTTAAAACATGGGAAACACACACTGGGGGGAGAAATAAGAAAAGAAACTAATACTCAGGCTTGCAAATATTGGTTAGAACTATAGATTTAAACTGGGTATTGTGGTGCCTGCCTGTAATTGCAGCAGTTGGGAGGCTGAGGCAGGAGAATTGCTATGAATTTAAGGCCAGTGTGGGCTACATAGTGAGTTCAAGGCCAGCCTGAACTACATAGTAATATCCTGTCTCAAAACAACAACAAAAACAACAACAACAGCAAAAGTATATACAGTAGACTTAAACAGGGCTTCTCAATTGTAGAACTATTGACATCCTGAAGTGGAGAATTCTTCATTGTGAGAAGCTAACCTGTAAATTGTAGGATGCTGAGGAGTATTCCTAGCCTCCATTTATTAGATGCCAATAGTAGCTCTCTGTCCCCTAACTATGATCAAAAAATGTCTCCAGATATGGCTGAATGTCCCTTGGGGTGGGGGCAAAATCATCCCTGACTGAGATGATATCACCTAGAAGATACTCTTCTCTTCAGGCTGTTTATCACTTTCTTCTTATTGATTTCGCTTACTTGCTTTAAGAAATGATTACCCCTTCATCTTATATATTTCCAAATCTTCTCACATTAAATATCCTCTCAGGTAGTATGTAGCATGGAGGCAGGGACCATATCTGCTTTGCATGTGTGTTTTATGTAACTACTATTCACAGTGCCTCACAACTTCTGAGGGGATTACAGTAAGAGTTTAATAAAGAATGAATGAAGGTGGAAGTTGCAGAAATGACTACATGTTCTTTGCCTCCCTGTATCCACAACTGTGCAATGTGAGTTTGCATTCCTCCGATAAAGAGGTGGTCTGTTTCCTCAGGCCTTGTATCTGGTCAAGCTTTGTAATTTTTGATTAAAAGGATAACAGCAAGTGGAACATAAGACAAGATTTGAGAGTTTCCTTCATATCAGGACTTTCTTTGTGCTTCTTGGGGCTCATGGACTTGCCTGATAGAGGATAACATCATATGGAGAAAGTTCTCATTACTCTCAGATGTTCCAGCTGAGAATATCATAGACTAACAGGATGACCGTTAATGCCTGAGTCCAGGTGAAAACAGCTGAGCCTGGAAGAATGGTAGAGCTGAATCCAGCTCAATTTTCCAATCTGCTCAATAAGTGGTTGTTTCTTTAGACCACTGATTTTGGGGGTTGTTTCTTAAAATTTATTGATGAATGTTTCTCCATGTCTTTATTGATTAGAGCTTGGACTTTTTTTGTTGTAGAGACTAGGTAAGAGTGGTTTATTGTAAGGAGCTTTTGAAGCTGGAGATTGATCATATGTTTGGGGCTAAAGCAAAGCCAGCCTTGAAAACACAGCCCAAAGCAAGTCACATAAACAACCTGTTTCAGCTCCAAGAAGGCAAGAGGCCCAGGCCAGCCAAGCAAAGGAGTTGCTAGGCAGTGAGGTTGAAATTGATGTCTTTCTCTTTAGTGTATAAATAAAGATGCTACAGTGATTGAGCAGTTCCTTTCCTCCCATCAAGAGGATAAGAGCTCCATTTGACCCCAGCTTTGTCTCTTCTTTCTTTTCTCATCTCTCATGGTCCTTCACCCCAAAACCTCAAGAGCCACGTGGGTTGTGGTGATTTATTAGGTTGTTATGGCTTCCACAACAAAGTCCTACAAACTAAGTGACTTCAGAGAAATTGTCCCATGGTTCTGGAAGCTTGAAGTCTGAAACCAAGGCCTTGGCAGTGTTGGCTCCTTGTAAGAGTGGTGAAGGAGGGATCTGTCTCAGGCCTTTTTCCTCAACGTGTGAATGAGTGTCCTCATCTTAGCATGATGTTCTACTTTTATAAATGTAGTGCTCATAGTAGATTAGAACCCACTTCAATGGCCTCATCATTATTGCATGTGTTCATGATCTTTTTTCTACAAAGGCCACATTCTGATATATGAATTTTGGGGGTGCACAGTATAATCCACAATAAATAGGAATTTGAGGAAAATATGATGCCAAAATGATACTTGCTGCCACATTTTCATGTCTTCCTAAGGTATTAAATTTTATTGATGTTTATGCGGCAAATAGGGGACCACAAAAGATCTCTGAATTATAGGTGTTCTCTATTATCATAATTTATACATAGTCTAATAAGGGGACTGCAATTTCTCTCTCATGAGGACCTGCACTCCTGCTGTGGGGAAAAGCAATGGGAGGTATTTCTGTCACCTTATTGCTATAAATATGCTGTACTGTTGGTGAGCACCTGAAAGTTTTACTTGTTCTGGGCATCACCCTTTAAGAGAGTGACACATATAGTGCTTCACACAGGTGAGCATGAGCAGGAGGGAAAGGGTCTTGATAACATGTCTTACAGCTTAAGCTAGGCGAGGGAGAATGCAGTGAGACTGATAACTGGTTTCAGCTCTTTGAGAGGTTGTCACTGGGAAAAGGGATTAAACTTGGTCCTGTGTGGCCCAACAGAACTAGGACCCATGAGTTAAAACTTCAACAGACAGCTTTCAGCTATAACATGTGTGATGGAATTGTATAGTCAGAACAATCCCGAAAGGGAATAGTCACGGATGTTTGTTCTGCCCCTGAGACTTTCAGTTTTGCTCTAGCCAGTGAGAAGAGGAGTTATTTGTATCAAGGTCTTTGCAGCATCTGTGATACTAGATGACATTTATGTAAGCACATCAAAAATTTCTGCTGCTTGATGAAAGACAAAAGACACAGACAGAATGATACAGATCACAAACCCCCTGAATGATAAATCCTTACTGTTTGTCAAATAATCAAATGACATCAACATCTGTTTTGTAAATTAACTAAAACAAATGAAAACACCCCACTCCACACACTTGAAAGCAAACAGTTTTATGTTTAAACAACAGCTTTGATCTCCTCTTCTCTAATTTGCACCTATCATTTGTCCCCTTGAAATCAGCCCCTTTATCATGTTACTTTATTTTCTAGTTACTTCAGGGTTAGACTTTATAACTTTAATTCACATTTATATGATTTCCCAAGACATAAAGGTTTTTTAACCTCTAATTACTCTTTCCCTATTTCTTGTCTTCTCAACTAGATTTTAAATTGTGTTAGAATGAGGACCAGAGACTTCATGCTTTTTATTAAAAGGCTTATGAAAGAGTTCTCAAATTAATTTCCCTGGTCTAATAAACATCATAAATAAGGTACAGTTTGAACATGTTGTACCTTCACTCCCAAATTATTTCATGAACAGAAGCAAACAATGAAATAGAGGCAAAATTTATGAACCTAATAAAGTAGTAATACCATCAATAATGTTCATGAATGATCTACTCTGTCCATCAGAATATGTGATACTATGGAGGATGGAAATGATCTAAGATCCAATTACCCTCTAATAGTTCCAAGTCTGGTTTGGCAGAAAGTTCTAAGACACTGGCAACATTAAGTTCTCAACTGCTTGCAGTATGAAGGCAGATGAATGCACTAGTTTTGGGGGATCTTGCAGAAATTAAGTCAGTTAAGCAGGTGAAAAATCAGCATTGCATAATGCAGAGGAGAGGGAGAAAATTTTGAGGATGTGGAGACAGTTGGATAGTTTTGTGTGTTGAATTGTATCACATACAAAAGACACATTTACATCATCACCATTGGAACTGTGAATGTGACCTTATTTAGAAATAGGGTCTTTGCAGGTGTCTTAGCTACTTTTCTCATTGGGGAGACAAAACACCAGACACCCAAAGATAAAGGGGGAAAAGTTTATTTGGCTTGCAATTCATGGAAGTTTCAGTCCACAGTTGGCTGGCTTGGCAGAGGGACATCTCAGAGAGGAAACAGTTCATGGTGGGCAGAAGATGGCAAAAGCAATGGGGAAGGGGAACAAGCCTCTTTCTGTCCCTTATATTGTGCATGGGATACTGGTCCTAGTGTGGGTGTAGCACTCAAGCCTCCAATCCCAGCCCTGGGCCATGAATCAATCACAAACTCTAGATTTAGCCATCTCTGAAAAGCCCACCACCCAAGACCACATGAGGTTTTAGGGGGTTATCTAGACATAAACCATAACACCAGGTTTGATTAAATTAAAATAAAGTCATATAGGATTAAGGAGATCCCTATCCCTAATCCAAGGCTACCTAATTCAGTGTCTGGTCTCCAGACCAAAAACGGGAAGTTTAGACACCCAAAGAGGCTGCTGGTACTGTGATTTCAGCCTTGTGTCCTCCAGAACTGTGCAACAGCACATTTCTGTGGTTTGGGACTGGAGAATATAGGGGCAGGGAGACCTTTGTGAATGCTTGGTTATAGTAGAAATAAAAAATAACACCAAGTGTATCTAATAGTTTTCTAGAGTACTTACTCCATGCCAGACATCATTATAAATGCTTTGCATATATTGTCACATTTAATTCTCCGAACAACTCTTAGAGGTATGTACTCTACCCAGTTTTGGTTGTGATCTTAATTTTTGAAGACAATGTTGTTTCATTTTGCAGATGAGAAATGAGGCAAGATGATTAACTAGCTTAAAGATACAGAGCTAGTAACTGGTAGAATCAGGATTAGGATCTGAAAAACATGGTCTCTTGACTGCATTTGAAGTGGGTTGAAAGACAGGAATAAGGTAATCCTTTGGGTATAGACACAGATACGTAAACTGCTCATTTGCCCTTCATCATAGTCTTCTGTTATTTAAAGAATATTTTGATTAAAACACATAAAAGACCTTTTTTGGATGGTATAACAATTTGTTCCTTAACTGTCTATAAATTGATACTAGTTTTTCTCTTCTTGTTACATTTCATTTTCAGAATGATCTAATAAGTTGGCTCTTGTGCACTGTATTAGATCACCTAGTCAACATAATTTTTCTGATTTCTTTACTTTTTTTGTCCAAAGAGAATGCTAATTGCTTCAGGAGTCATACTTGCACTAGCATGGTTATAATTAATTGAGAAGACAAGGCCTGGATAACCAAAGCAAAATCACTTCCTGTCATTGTAGTAATTCTCCCTTAAGGATTTTCTCAGAGTGATTCTAATTAGAGGAAAATGAGCCAGCACATTGGATAGACCCAAATCTGACTGCCAAAAGTTTCTTTAAAATGACTTAGTTTATTCAAGTTTATAAAAGTTTATAAAAAGTATACAGATTATTTATTTATATATGACTATTAGAATTATATGTGACAATAGTTTGTCTGATCTTATTTGAAAAAGGAAATTAATATGAACGTTAAAGTTAATTTAAACATGATGGAGTATAATGTAATTTCCTAAAATTCAGTGAAAATACAGCATACACATATATAAATAAAATATATTTATGAGGATAGTTTTCCTAAAACTAGTGGGAAAAAATTGGTAATATTAAAGATGGTAGAGAAAAATGTATAATGAATAGGGGGACAATAGGTGTTTGTCAAAGAACAGAATTTCATTTATTTAATATAAAAATTGATCTTTTATTTTAAAATTATCCGTATGCTAGATATTAGGATTAATTGAAAATAACACAAATGTAAGCTTTTCTGTTATGTTTACCTTGTGACTCAGTGCAGAATTTAGGAACAAATACACAATTATAATTTCTAACAGCTAATTTTAATGGCTCATAGAATGCCAAATTTGGGGTGATGATATTAATAAGTCACTGATACAAAAATTATCTTGTTTGTTAACCAATTGACTGTTCCTTGAGATGATAAAAAATCCCATGGAAGTTCAAAGATAAGTTTTCTATATTGATTGACATAGGAGTGTTTTAAGCCCAGCTGTTGACCTACCTTGTCACTTGCCAAGAGAGGAGTGACTTTCAAATGCAGCATAGATTTAACATAAATTACCATAAGGTCAATTTTTCTGAAATTGGTAATAAATAAAAATGATTATAACTTATAAGCTTCAAATGAGAGTTTCTGAATTATTATATGGCAACTTACAGATTTATTGAAGAAAATCATTTATTGCTAATTCATCTTTTTAAAACAGCCCTACTATGCATTACCAGCTCATGATTTAGTTGTGGCTGCCAGTTAACTGTACTAGCAGCAGGGATGGAGATTTTGAACCAGAGCATACATTCTTAATTTTGAAATATGAAACAAATACCACCGAAGTAAGAGAAAATAACTTTCTCCTCAGTCATAAAATATATTAATGGAATGCCTGAAAGTGGGATCACATACACGGCAGGTTAGATGTGAGGATGAGAAGGTATACAAATGGAGTATGTTGGAAAACATTGAAAAGAACAAGAAAGGCTGGAATTTATTTCTAACCTTACCGTAAGCTAATTAAAACCATTCCTTATCACACACTTATTAAGAATTTTTTGTTCTAGGTGATTTAATTTTGTTGGAATTGCAGCTTTCAAATTTATGAAGTTAGGAAAAAAAAAGAGGGTTAAGTTTTCTAACCTTTCAAGTACCTCGGAGTGCTAAGAGTAATTCACACTTCAGTCTACAGGACATTCTACATTTCAGTGTGCTTGCGTCCAATAGTTTAAAAATACATTTTTTAAAAAATGTTACCTCCTTCCTTAGGTTGGGCCTCAAGGATTGCTTCTGATCCCAGAGTCTTGATCTTGAGACTAGTCATGACTCTAAGACATAAGAGGACAACCATACAGCTTAGTAAATAGGATCCTCACACATGATACTTCAGGAAGAAGAGACTGATGAATTGTAGTCAGAGAATTACTGTGAAAATCATACTTTCCATTGTATGAAAATTGTCCATTTCTTATAGCAGAGTTTATGGTCTTACTGCTACAGATAAAAATGCGAATGGCCTTAGCTAGAACCACCACCATTTTGACTTGTTTCTTTTATTTCTCTTCTGTTTCATAGAACTGTTCTCTAAAGCAATGAAGTGGTCCCCTGGATTTGTCTAGCCCACTCTCTTCCATGTCTTTCTTTCTATGGTTAAAAAAGTGATTTTGACCCTATCCCACTCTTGTCAGTACAAAAATTTTCTGTCTCTGTCATAGTATAATTGCTTCTACATGGACATTTTATGGACTCATAACTAAGAACTCTTTGGGTACACAGACTATTTTGCTTATGCTTCCTAGCTCTATGGTGTTCAGAAATTCATGAGGAACATTTCTAATTATTTTAAAGGGTAGCTTCTGAAAAACAGCAATCCAATAAATAGAGTTTTCCTTTTCTCCTAATTACCAGAGAAAAGTGGTTCTAACTACAAGATGCATTTCATCCCTATTCATGGTTTCCTTAATGTCAGAATCCTTTGTGAACTGCCTAGACATTAGAATCACAGCTGAACAATGTGAGGTCATTAGTGCCCTTGGTATCCAAATTAGAACTCATTTTTTTCTCGCAAAGAGAATTCATTTTGCGCTAGTCACAGTTGGTCAATGTGTTTCTTTTTAAAATTTTGGCTTTAAAACTTAGCACCACATCTATTTCACACATTAAAAATTCCCATTTCTTTCCTCTTGAGAAATTTAGCAACGTTTTTAGTAATAGCTTAGTAATTTGTATTATTATTTAGTAGTATTTTAGAAATATTTAATATTTTTTTTTAGTCTTTTTGAAAAACTTGATTCTACGAGTTAAGAATGAAATGCAAGTTGATATCCTGATGGAAGGATGTGATGGAATTTTTTCCCCAAAGACATTATTATCAGTTTGTTTTCTCTTGTAATAAGTCACTGGCCATTAGTTTCCAATTGACTTTTCTGCCCTTCCTTATTTAAACTCCTTTCATGATAGTTTTCCTTCTTCAAACTCAAGGTGCTCTAAAGTAGAAAGAAATATGCTGGTATCATCTCAAAGAGGATTTGAGTTACTGTTTCCCTAGAACATGTTATTTTAAAATCTTTCTTATTGTTAGGTCTACCTCTTTGATTCATCCTCCTTTTCACCTTCAAAGTTCCCATGTCTTCTCCGCATCTGCCTCTGTGTCAGCGCAGTGCTGTCACTAGAATGTGTATCATCATTCTCTTCCCAACCCATGTGTCTGGGTTTGACCTCTGCTTCCCTCATGTCTTGCTCTTTGTTAAGCATTTCAAGATCAAATTAAATTTCATGACAGAAGCCTTCTGGTATTTAAAGAAAAAAAAGTCCATCTGGTTAGGGGGTATACAGTTTTGAGCAACATTTCAACTAGACAGCAATCTGTACATGATTTATGTAGCATGTTATTTCACTGTGAAGAAAATAAAATCTCTTTATAGTCATTAGCTAATTACTCCCACCTCTCCCTTCACAGAGAAATAATAGAATTACTGTGCTGAGAGGATTCACTGAAGTCCACCTACCTCTGTCCTTTGGGAGGAATTCTTGTCCTTTGGGAGGGATTTCATTGTTGAGGAGTTTCAGGGAAGGCAGTTTCTGTAGTCTGTCTGTCAGCATCTTCCAATGTATCTTGTCACAACTGCTCTCTGAAATACAGGCACACTCCTCACATCATTCTATACTAGACACGAGTTTAGGAAATGGGGAATGAAAAGGCTGCCAAATAGTTCTTTGTGCTGTGGGGTTTGAATGGTTGCGGTAGTAACAGTGACCATGAAACAGACCTTCCCTATAATTAACTGTGTTCCTATGATTGCACATTTCTCAAGCAAGCAGATGGAAGATTTATGTGCAAGGCTGCTATCTTAGGTAAAGTGCAAAGAAAATAAAAATACCTCAGGGATGTGACTGTGGTTCAGTACTAGAAAAAGAAGTGTTTTTACCACCCTTACCACCATAATTATATCTGACCCTTCTTTTTCCTCCTTCCTCTTGATGCTTTGACATAATCACTTTCTCCTGTTTCCCTTCCTTATACTCTGGGAAAGCTCCAATTTGCTACTCTTAAACTCACCAAAGAAGTTCTTAAAGCTTTTTCTTTACCTGGAAGTCTTTTCATGAACACAGACCTCTAGTTGTCTCCCTCACTTCTCTGACTTCTTTCAGGTTTTACAAACATCACTTTCTCAGCGAAGCCTTTCCTGAGAGTTTTACCCAAAATGGATTTGCCTTCGCCACACATGTACCTGCTCCTTTCTCTACTTCTGCTTTAGTTGTTCTTTCTAGTATTCACCAACATCTAAACTATTGGGCAATGAACTCATTTGTCTTATTTACCATCTCTTTAGTCCCTCTAGGATACAAACTACAGCAAAGTAAGGATTTCTCTCCACCAGGTGACTCCCTCTTAATGTTAGGAGCCATTCTAAAATATCCTGTGTTCTGTCTGAAAATGTTAACTGGGAGACTGTTTCTCATAATTAAAGACAAATGATACATTATATATTAACCCATTACCCACAACTAATTTCTCAACATATAACGAAGAAGTAGCAAAACACTTATACGTAAGGAAAAATCTGTTAGATAAGAATACACAATACATGAAAAAATCTTTTTTGTGTGTGTGTGCTTCAAACAGATGATGTGGTTATCTAATGTGAGCAGTTTCCACGTATACAGAAACATAACAGTTCTCAGAACCAGAGGCACCACAGTCACACCTCCCATGTTGACACCATGGTTTTTAAAAGGTTGACACGTGATTCTGATTTTTACAATTGTTTTCACAATGTGATTTTTGAGGCTTTATGCATAATGTTTAGTGAAGTATTTGTATTCGAGTTTGGGGAAATATATTTTTAAATACTATTCCTCTGCAAGTATTGATCCTAAAAATATTTTATAAGAGATTTCCCAAAGAGTTTGAATATTAAAAGCCATGTTAACAGGGAAACATTCTTCAGGACAAGTGGGAGTTTTGCTGTTCTATTCACATCTCTTAAAATGATCGTTGGCCATAGATACAGGCACAATAAATAAATAGCTGATGAATGAAGTGAGAACATTTATTTATTTAATGAGAACATTTGGTATTTAGTAGGCTCTTGTCTCTGGACTAACGGACTACAATGCAGATCCTCGACTGGTCCAATTCACAAAAGGTTGGTGGACAAGATTGTAGCAAGAAGGAAGTGGGTTGCAAAGACCTGAGTCTGCTAACCACAGTTTAGTTGATGTGATCCATGGAAAGTCACAACTTTATGGGATGTGATCCATGGAAAGTAATAATTTTCTAGAATGCAGTTTCCTACTCTATATAAAAGACAGAGGAACAGGATGTGGTGATGCACACCTGTAATCCCAGCACTTGGGAGGCTGAGGCAGGAGGATTGTCACAGTTTGCACTACATAGTGAGTTCAAGGCCTGAACCACATAGCAAGACCCTGTCTCAAGCAAAACCAAACCAGAACAGACCAGACCAGACCAGACCAGAACAGTACAGAACAGAAGGAGGTCTTCAAAATCTTTAGACCCATTCAGTTTAAACATGTTCTGTAAAAGAAACCCAAATATTCCTTTTGGTAGAATTTTTGAGTACTTTAAATGAGAATTACATTTAAATCACATAGCACAGTACATTGTACATGGTAAGTGTCCCATAATTGGTAGCTGCTATTGTATTATTTGATCTGGGCATAATAATATATCTGTTCATTATTTTCCAGTCTAATTTTAGCTACTATTGAGCCTAAGGTGTAGTTAAGTGGTAGCTTTATAAGTAGTTTTGGAGAATATTTTTGCCAGTTGTTCACAAATTGGATAAATATTATATATGTATATATTTATATATTATAATGGAGTAATTAAGTTATTAAAACATGAACCCTCAGACTTATGAAACTCCTGTTGGACCATTAGCAGAATTGTTAATGGTTTTGGCTTGTTTTATGTGATTCCTGCCTTTTATTAGTGTGGATAATTAACAAAGAACCATACAAACTTTTCAAACAAGGAAGTTCCTTGATCTTAGAAAATTTCTTGGTTTCAAACCCTATTCCTTTTATTTTGTTTTTAAAGGGTCACTTTTTAAATATATGCTCCACTCTTTTCAAATTTAGATTATGATTCTCTTGTGTTGAGGAAAGAATCACTCTAGATAGGGTTGATGATATGTGTGCTTTAACCTTTTCATACTTTATTACAGGAAGAGGTGTGATAGTGACAAGGAGCAAGTACATGAGAACAAGAATAGAAGCAGAATCCTTGAGCTTCTTGTAAGACATTATCTTGGAAGTGACCAAAGGGTTTGTGGATTAAGGCAAAGCCTTGAAATTGTAAATACCAACAGCCATGTATACTTTGATATCAAAAGAGAGGTTTTTTAGAATGCAAATCACAAGAAAAAAATCTTTAAAACCTTTCTTGTTTATGGATAGACAGGAAAATTTTCAAAGGTTTAACTCTTAAGATCTATTTTTTCTCCTAGTGTTGTGATCACTAATCAGCTCATTAACTGATTTTGATTTCCTTTGAATGAAGAGTTTTTTTTAGAAGAGTAGTAAAAACAGGTCAACAGGTGATCATGTGGAAGGGAAAATTCTGTTTTGCTTGCTGGAATATATGCCTATTTCTATGATAACAGAATCATTCTGTGATGTAATGATTATTGGAGATCATTCAGAAAGGAAGGAGAAACAAAGAACAACTTAATCATAAAAAACTTTGGGGATTTGAAAGGGTTCTTCCTGAGAAAAAGACAATTACTGATTGTGTACATATATGCTTGAATAAATATCCAGAATGATATTTTCTAAGTTACAGTGCAACATTTTGAAAGAAAAGTCAAAGAATCATGCATAATGTCAGAAAGTAATACATGTGTATTAGGAAAGGCCTTATATTTTGAGTGCTTGGCAAATCATGCAGCTGAAGAGATATCACTGCTCCTTGGTCCACAAATGGATGTGAAAGCCAGAAAAGTCCTTTGCACAGGAGACTATAGATCACTGTGTATGTCATGAAACAGAGGTTGGCAAACTGTAGACTGTAGGCCCATTTGATACTGTTGCCTATTTTTGTATGTCCTGTGTCTTAGTTACTTTTCACTCGTTGCTGAGACAAAATACCTGACACCCAAAATTAGGGAAGAAAAGGTTTATTTCTTAGAGTTCTCAGGGGTTTCAGTCCATACTTAGTTGGCTACAAGGCAACATGGTGTGGCAGGGCAGCCATTCATGGTGGCTGCCAAACAGCAAAGCAAACCAGTGAGAGAAAGACACACCTTCCTCTCACCCTTACATTGCGTTTTGGCTCCACCCCTGGGCGGGTGCAGCACTCACACCACCAATCCCAGCGCCAGACATCAAACCAATCACAAATGCCAGACTCAGCTTCGTCCAATATTACATGAGGCTTTGTTGTGGACCACACAATAACATCCTGTGAATTGAGAATGATTATGTCTCTAAATGATGGGAGGAAAAAATTACCGAAAGAATCATAATTAGGACATCTATAAGTTTTATAAATTCAAACTTCAGCACCCATAAAAAATGTTTCATTGGAGCCCAGTCATGTGCTTTTGCTTAGGTATCATCTGTGGCTGCTTTCACAGCACAGTGGCAGTGTTGAGCAGTTGAGTAGTAGTAGTTGTAGGTTTGGTCTACAAACCCTAAAATGTTTACTCTCTGGGACTTCATGGATAAACTCTCAGGATTCATAGGCATATATGACCTTTGAAATAGGGTTTCAATGGTGAGGGCTTTAATTTGTTCGATACTTACACATTAGAATTCCTCAAGCCCTGGGTTAGCTCTATTCTTTATTTAATTTTATTTTAAAGATAGTAAAATCCAACAAAACAAAATGGAACCAAGTCAATCAAAACAAAGCAGTAGAATTGGTACAGAACTTTAAAGCAGAATACTAGGAAAACAATAGCTACTATAGTATCTCTTGTTATCTTCACAATAGTTGTCCATTCTATCAGATATAGCAAAATCAAACCAAAACCAAAACAGAATAAAACCAATCAAAACAGAATATTGAATAAGGCAAAACAGTGAGAACAATATTGGGTCTCAAAGACAAGATAGAAGGAAATCCCCCATGTTTGCTACATTGCATACTGTCATCCTCCGAAGAGATACTCAGACTGCTGGCCCCAGGCCTGCAAAATCAAACAAACAATACAAGCATTTAGTTGCTTTATGTACCTTAGTTGCTATCAACTTAGCCTGTCCTCTGAACGAGCAGGTTGCTTATGGGGCAGGGGTGGGGTGTGTGTGTGCTGATTCCCAACCCACGTGCTGGTAGGCTCATGGGAGGTGCCGAATTTTCTCTTCCTGGAACCCATTGTGCTGCTTACAAGGAAGGCTGGCTAGTTGTCTTCTGGTTGGATCTTCCCTGACCCAGCATGGCAGGTTCTTCTGGTTTTATTCTTACGAAGAGTTTGAATGTAACTCAAAGAACTTGGTCTTTGGCGCTATATATCTTTTAATATGATGACAGCATAAGGACTCCTACTTATCTTGGTTTTGTGATAAGCTCTCTACCTTTTACCATGTGTAAGTTCTTGGGATTCTGGTTTTATTGTAGCGAATTTAAAACCATATCATACAACCCTTCTATTATTTTAAACTTCAGCACACATACCCTTGCGGTTGTATCTTACTTTTATGAGTCCTTCTTGTAATGATCATACTTACCCTTTATTTTTCATTTAGTGGTTGGAACCATGCCACCTGCTTTAGACTTTGCTAATACTGCCTTCTTTCTTTAATTTTGGATGATTTCCTGAGCTTGATTTCCTTTGTTATTTACTTCTTGATGTTGTTTGTTCTTTTATCTCTACTGTAGGAATTTTCTCCTATGATTTCACTTAGTCCTTGTATCTGCTTCTTTAGTATGGCCATTCATTCTTTGATTCTGATGACTTTTTGCCATTAGAAAAAACATACCTTGTTGTTAGCCTTTTAGGAAAGATGGCCTTTATTGATTCTATCATCAAGGTCACAGAGGATGCTAGTAATTCTGGTTCCCTTTGCCAGTCCTTAGATAAGCAGGTGAACAGGTGGGGAAGAACACAAACATACTAAGAGATTGATAAACCTAGCAAATTTGATGATGAGCCAATGAAAGTCTGAAACTAGAATTTGAGTATTTTGGACAAACCTCAGTTTGTTGGTATTCAAACATGTGGAGTTGACCACTTAAATGGAATCAGAGGGTATTAGGCGGTTTTATCCAAGTAAGGATATGGTTAATTTTAATTATTTTATAAGAGAAGAATATATTTATCATAAATCTTACCTCTTGATCATTTCTAGGACTTTATATATATGGCTCCACTCTATGTTGATAGAGGAGGAAGATTTATACACTCCCAAATTCATATCTTGATTCTGCCTACATGAATTTAGGTAATTTACTTTCTCCAATTTTCAACTTTCTCATCTGTAAAATTGAGAAGTGCCTATTTTTCTATAAATATTCATGGAACATCATATATAAACAGACTAACACAGATGGACAAAATAAATGTTAATTCCTTAGTAAAAGTAAAATTTTATCTCATTTATGGAAATAAGAGACAGATTCTCTCCACCTTGATTACAAAAATGGGACAAGCAATCTTCCTCTAGAAACACTGCAGAGAAATAATAGTGAAAAATTCATACCATGGCCTGAAGAAGGACTGGGGAAGCTACAACAAATGATGAAGGCAGAGCCGGGCATGGTGGCACATGCCTTTAATCCCAGCACTCGGGAGGCTGAGGTAGGAGGAGCGTTGTGAGTTCAAGCCTGGCTTGGGCTACAATGTGAGCAAGGCCGGCCTGAACTACATAATGCGACACTGCCTCAAAAAACTAGGGCTGGGAGTTTGACTTAGTGGCTTAAGCGCCTGCCTGGCAGGTGTGAGGCTGTGAGTTCGAAACCTGGTGCCACAAAAATAAATAAATAAATAAATTAAATAAATAAATGATGAAGGCAGAAAAGAGGAAGATTAGTGGTTGGTGACTCAACTAGCATTTCTGTTAGTTGAAGTCATCTATCACCTTGCAAATAAGGGTATTTCATTTAAGTAAAACAACACCAAAAGTCAAGGAAAAGTGGTATCAGAAGATACTTATAAAAAGGTGGTTTCTAGTTGAGCACAGTGATGTGTATCTGTAATTTTACCACCCTGGGAGACTGAGGCAGGAGGACCTCAAGTCTGTATCTATGCTGGGCACCCTGATGATTTAGCAAGGCCCTGTCTCAAAAAAGAAAGAAAAAAAAGGCAGGGGAGGGCATTTTGGAAATGTAGCTCAGTGCAAAGGGCCTGGGATTAATCCTCAGTACCTCTCTATAAGTGATTTATAACATTAAAATAACTTTAAAGCTTTGGTCAGTGGTCTGGTTCAGTTGGTTCATAGATGTGTTGAATACGCTCAGATTATGGATAAATCACAGGGGTGTCACAGTGCTTAACTAAATAAGACAATGAATCTAGAAAAGATCATTATTCAAGGTTTAAATAATTTTAGGTTCTTTTTTGTTTGTTTTTGTTTTTAGTTGTATTTTAAAGAGATTAAAACCAAACCACACAAAACAGAATAAAGTCAAACAAAGTAAAGCAATGTAAGTGATATAGGACTCCAAAATAATATAACAGAAATCAACAATGGCTGCCATAATACTTCTTGTTATCTTTAATATCTGTCTAGATCATCTCACCTAAAATAACTAAATAAAACAGAACAGAAAAAGACAAAACAAAACAATGAAAATGATACAGGAGTTCAAAACAAGATAATAGGAAATTAACAATGGCTACCATAATACATCTTGCTATTTTAAAAATAGCTGCATAGACCATCAGATGTAACCATGTAAAGTTAACCAGACAATACATGACTAAGTTGAAATTTCAGGTGTGTGACCTCAAATTCCTAGTATATCTGTGTCTCCTAATCTTGTTCTGGTTGGGTGGGAGGTCTGCGATAGTATTTTACTTCTTTGTCTTGACGCTGTGTTCCTCTGAATCAGCCCATTGCTGCATCCTGGGTATTTCCTGCATTGGCTGCCAGTCCCTCAGTGTAGGGGTTTGGGCTAGGCACAGGGTTCTGTGATCCGGGGTTGCTGGAGTGGTGGAGAGGCATGAGGCAGCGGTCCACCAATACTCCCTTAATGGTAGTGGGGACTTGGGATGTGGCTTTTTCCCTGGGCCTGCATTGGGCTCAGTAGGTCTCCGGACCTCATTGAACAGAGCCTTCAGTTGTGGAAAAATGCCATATCTTTCTTAAATATTCTGCAATTGATGAGAAAGCTACCCCTGCTTTTTTCTGGGTTCCTGTTGCATGGAGTATTGTTTTATTTCCTTTGACTTTCAGTCTATGAATTTCTTTTTGAGTTAAATGTGTTTCTTATATACAGCATATTGATGGACTTTGTCTCTTGATCCACTCTGCCTGTTTCTTTTTATTGGTGAATTGAGGCCATTTACATTAATGGTTATGACTGATATGTATTGGGTTGTCTTTGTCATGTTATCTTCCTGCTGCAGATGCCATACTTTTTCCCTATGTTTAATTGCTTGCCCTGCTTGGTGATTTTCTTCTGTTGTTCTTGGAATTATGATCATTTTTATCTCTTTCTAAATTATCTTTCAGTATACTTAGTAGTGTTGGTTTGGTCTTCATGAATTACTTTAGTTGTTCTTTGTCATAGAACTATCTTATTTCTCCATTAATTTTGAAAGACAGTTTTGCAGAGTACATCAATCTGGATTGGAAGTTGTTTTACTTCAGGACTTGAAATACTTTGCTCCAAGCTCTTCTTGATTTGATGGTTTGTATTGAGAAGACTGCCATGATTCTGATGGAATTTCCTTGATAGGTGATCTGTTTCTTTTATCTAACAGTTCTTAATATTCTGTTCTTGTGCTGAATTTCTAGAATTTTGATTATTATATGTCTGAGTGTAGATTTATTTTGGTTACGGCTGTATGCCTCGCTTATCTGTATGTCAGATCCTTTTCCCATACATGGGAAATTTTCTGCTATTACTTCTGTAAATAATCTCTTTTTTGTCATTTGTGTTGATCCCTGCTTTTTCAGTAATACCTATCAGTCTTAAATTATTTTTTTTTTGCATTGTCTTGCAGCTTTTGTATTATTATTTCCTGGTTCCTTGTTATTTTTAAGAGATCTTTCTTTTATATTGCAAAATGCAATCCTGTCTTCAATGTCTGAAAGTCTATTTTCAGTTTCATTCAAGCAGTTTTGCATCTTTCAGTGGAGATTTTAATTTCCTGGATATCTCTTTGAATCTGCTTCATGCATTCTAATTCTTTCTTGTGTTGTTCATTCAATGTTCCCATCATTTTCCTATGTTCTTTTTTTTTTTTAAATCTTGTCTTCTTTAGATATGCTCAGCAACTCTTTCATTATGATTGTCATTTCTTCTTTTACCTAAGATATTCTTATGTGATTTCTTTTACAACCTCATGAAGTTGTTTCTTTACTTCAGTTGCTATTATTTCAGAAATTTCAGGTGTGTAACTTCCAGTTTCTTCTATGTCTTTATCCCTGGAACTTGTTCTGTATGGCCTGGAGGTTAGAGATTGCATTTTGGTCTTTTGTCTTGACATTTTCCAGGGCTCCTCCAGACTAGCTGGTTGTGGGGTCCCAGCACTTCCCACATTGGCTGCCTGTCCATGATGTAGAGGAATGGGCCAGGAACCTGGGTTTATCTGAACCTAGGTTCCCAGAAGGCAGTGGGGGACTGGGCAGGCTTCTCCAGACCTGAGTGACTGCACTGAGGATGCCCCAATGACAATGGGAGTTCAAGGGCCTGGCTGGCTGCTTCTCCCAGCCCACTTCAAGGTTTGAATTAAACCAAGAGATTTACAAGCCAATACCAATCCTACCTCAATGTCTGTCTCTATTGCATGGCCTCTATATTGCTCTTACTGGGACTCACTGTGTTACTCTAAGACTGAAAATCATTATACTGAATGCCTGCAGCTTCAAGGAGCACCTGCTTAGTTACAAATTCCAGGACTATAACATTGTGTGTTGTGACAGTAAAGTTGTCATCCAGGATTCTTAAATAACTTAAGAAGGCAGACTTGGTTTATTTCAAATAATGATGTGTGTTTTTCAGGCTGTTGAGTCTTTCAAATTTGGTAAGATTAAAGCAATTTGTGATATAAATCAAGTATGGATTAGCCATACTTCCATGTTAAATTTGGGAGTAGATTTTGTTCTCATGAGCCAATTTGTATGTTTAACATTTTATGTTAATACTATTTAAAAAACATGATACACTAGAAGATGTGACAATACACTTAATATTGCAATTTAAGACTAGTTTTAAATGACTGATGTTGACTTGGAAGTTTCAGGAGACTTTTAAAAGAACTCAGTTTGTAAATATCTGATTATTATATTTGAGTTACAAAATGATTTTGAAATATTTAAAATATGACAAGAAATAAAATTGGATATATTAATAATTGTGATTTAAATATTTTTAAGTCCATTTGTTGAATTAAGCTTGTGAGTAAAACTCATCAAAATGAAATTTAAATGGTATTCTTCCCTTGGCAAATTATTTAATGACTTCTAAGAATCAGGCAATGTTCTAAGATTTGGATAGATAGAAAAGAACCAAACAAACCATTGTTCTAAAGGAGCTTAACTTGTAGTGAGTAGAGATAAAACAAGAAGAAATATTAACTTAATGAATATGTGATAGGTTAGGCAAAAAGCCAGGTGAGAATG